>BPLR01012325.1:0-52887 GCA_021605095.1 Caerostris extrusa | reverse complement strand
GTTACGTATTGCTAAATAGATTGACTTACTGGACACAAACTGTTTGCGGTTGGGTTGAGGTTTGTTCATTAAGCTCTGGCATTCTAGTTTGTTTTCAAATGAAGATATTACGCTCTCTATATTTATAGTAATGCTCAATAGAAAATCAATCATAACAAGGATATTCCTCTGTTTCATAATAATAGTTGCATGGATGTTTGTTAGTGGTTCGAATCCCTGTTAAACTGCAGGTCCCGGTTTAATTAGCCTAAAGTGTGCAAAAAGTGACCATATAAGAAGCGACAAACACTACCATACATATATTTAATATGTATGGTAGTACCTGTACCATACATATAACAAACAAAACCGTAATAATAGTTGCATGGATGTGTGTTAGTGGTTCAATCTACTTAACTAGGGTCTTGTTTTAATTAGCCTAAAGTGTGTAAAAAGTGACCATATAGCCACAAACACTACCATACATATATTTAATATGTATGGTAGTACTTGTACCATACATATAACAAACAAACCGTAATAATAGTTGCATGGATGTTTGTTATGGTTCGGAATCCCCCCGTTAAAACTGCAGGTCCCGGTTTAATTAGCCTAAAGTGTGCAAAAAGTGACCATATAGCGACAAACACTACCATACATATATTTAATATGTATGGTAGTACCTGTAACATACATATAACAAACAAACCGTAATAATAGTTGCATGGATGTGTGTTAATCCACGTTCAACTGTAGGTCCCGGTTTAATTAGCCTAAAGTTGCAAAAAGTGACCATTGGTCCATACATATTTTAATTGTATGGTAGTACCTGTACCATACATATAACAAACAGAAACCGTAATAATAGCTGTATTGATGTAAAAAAAGTTAGTGGTTCGAATCCAAAAAGTGACCATATAGCCACAAACACTACCATACATATATTTAATCATGTATGGTAGTACCTGTAGCATACATATAACAAAAAACAAACCGTAATAATAGTTGCATGGATGTGTGTTAGTGGTTCGGAATCCCCCGTTAAACTGCAGGTCCCGGTTTAATTAGCCTAAAGTGTGCAAAAAGTGACCATATAGCGACAAACACTACCATACATATATTTTAATATGTATGGTAGTACCTGTACCATACATATAACAAACAAACCGTAATAATAGTTGCATGGATGTTAGTGGTTCGAATCCCCGTTAAACTGTAGGTCCCGGTTTAATTAGCCTAAAGTGTGATGACCATGTGTTAGTATGGTAGTACGGACCATCAACGTAATAATAATAGTTGCATGGATGTCGGAATCCCCGTTAAACTGAGGTCCCAGTTTAATTAGCCTAAAGTGTGCAAAAAGTGACCATATAGCCACAAACACTACCATACATATATTTAATATGTATGGTAATTTTTACCATACATATAACAAACAAACCGTAATAATAGTTGCATGGATGTGTGTTAGTGGTTCGGAATCCCCGTTAAACTGTTGGTCCCGGTTTAATTAGCCTAAAGTGTGCAAAAAGTGACCATAGCGACAAACACTACCATACATATATTTAATATGTATGGTAGTACCTGTACCATACATATAACAAACAAACCGTAATAATAGTTGCATGGATGTGTGTTAGTGGTTCGGAATCCACGTTAAACTGTATGTCCCGGTTTAATTAGCCTAAAAAGTGTGTAAAAAGTGACCATATAGCCACAAACACTACCATACATATATTTAATATGTATGGTAGTACCTGTACTATACATATAACAAACAAACCGTAATAATAGTTGCATGGATGTTTGTTAGTGGTTCGGAATCCCACTTTAAACTGTAGGTCCCGGTTTAATTAGCCTAAAGTGTGTAAAAAGTGACCATATAGCGACAAACACTACCATACATATATTTAATATGTATGGTAGTACCTTTCCATACATATAACAAACAAACCGTAATAATAGTTGCATGGATGTGTGTTAGTGGTTCGAATCCACGTTAAACTGTTGGTACCGGTTTAATTAGCCTAAGGTGTGCAAAAAGTGACCATATAGCGACAAACACTACCATACATATATTTAATATGTATGGTAGTACCTGTACCACATACATATAACAAACAAAAACCGTAATAATAGTTGCATGGATGTGTGTTAGTGGTTCGGAATCCCACGTTAAACTGTAGGTCCCGGTTTAATTAGCCTAAAAGTGTGTAAAAAGTGACCATATAGCCACAAACACTACCATACATATATTTAATATGTATGGTAGTACCTGTATACATATAACAAACAAACCGTAATAATAGTTGCATGGATGTGTGTTAGTGGTTCGGAATCCACGGTTTAAGCTTCTGCAGGTCCCATATATTTAATATGTTTAATTACATATAACAAACAAACCGTAAAGTGAGGATGTTTGAAAAAAACTGCAGGTCCCGGTTTAATTAGCCTATTTACTATATATGACAAACACTACCCTATGTATGGTAGCATCTTAAAAAAATCAACACTAACAAACAAACATAATAATAGTTGCATGGATGTGTGTTATAATCCACGTTAAACTGTAGGTCCCGGTTTAATTAGCCTAAAGTGTGTAAAAGTGACATATAGCGACAAACACTACCATACATATATTTAATATGTATGGTAAGCAAAACAAACAAACCATAATAATAGTTGCATGGATGTGTGTTAGTGGTTCGAATCCCACGTTAAACTGTAGGTCACGGTTTAATTAGCCTAAAGTGTGTAAAAGTGACCATATAGCCACAAACACTACCATACATATATTTAATATGTATGGTAGTACTGCTTATCCACCTACATATAACAAAAAAACAAACCATAATAATAGTTGCATGGATGTTGTGTTAGTGGTTCAGAATCCCGTTAAACTGTAGGTCACGGTTTAGTCGCCTTGTTAATAGAGTGACCATATAGCTACAAACACTACCAAATATATTTAATATGTGGTGGTAGTACTCTTACAATACATATAACAAACAAACCGTAATAATATTGCATGGATGTGTGTGTTAGTGGTTCGAATCCATAAACTGTAGGTCACGGTTTCACTAGCCTAAAAAACCATATAGCCACAAACACTACCATACATATATTTAATATGTATGGTAGTACCTTGTACCCATACATATAACAAACAAAACCGTAATAATAGTTGCATGGATGTTTGTTAGTGGTTCGGAATCCACGTTAAACTGTAGATCACGGTTTAATTAGCCTAAAGTGTGTAAAAAAGTGACCATATAGCCACAAACACTACCATACATATATTTAATATGTATGGTAGTACCTGTACCATACATATAACAAACAAACCATAATAATAGTTTGCATGGATGTGTGTTAGTGGTTCGAACCCACGTTAAACTGTAGGTCCCGGTTTAATTAGCCTAAAGTGTGTAAAGTGACCATATAGCGACAAACACTACCATACATATATTTAATATGTATGGTAGTACCTGTACCATACAAATAACAAAAAAAAAACAAACCATAATAATAGTTGCATGGATGTGTTAGTGGTTTGGAATCCACGTTAAACTGTAGGTCCCGGTTTAATTAGCCTAAAGTGTGTAAAAAGTGACCATATAGCCACAAACACTACCATACATATATTTAATATGTATGGTAGTACTTGTACCATACATATATAACAAACAAACCATAATAATAGTTGCATGGATGTGTTTAGTGGTTCGGAATCCACGTTAAACTGTAGGTCCCGGTTTAATTAGCCTAAAGTGTGTAAAAAGTGACCATATAGCCACAAACACTACCATACATATATTTAATATGTATGGTAGTACCTTAAAAAATTACCATACATATAACAAACAAACCATAATAATAGTTGCATGGATGTGTGTTAGTGGTTCGGAATCCACATTAAACTGTAGGTCCCGGTTTAGTTAGCCTAAAGTGTGTAAAAAGTGACCATATAGCCACAAACACTACCATACATATATTTAATATATATGGTAGTACCTGTACCATACATATAACAAACAAACCATAATAATAGTTGCATGGATGTGTGTTAGTGGTTCGAATCCACGTTAAACTGTAGGTCCCGGTTTAATTAGCCTAAAGTGTGCAAAAAGAGACCATATAGTGACAAACACTACCATAGATATATTTAATATGTATGGTAGTACCTGTACCATACATATAACAAACAAACCATAATAATAGTTGCAAGTGAATAATTAAACGAGAAGTATTGGCGAATACAGCAGTAAGCAAATTTCGAAGCTTTCAATCAAAATCAATGTTTCATGACATTTGCCATTTGTTTTAAATCTTTCAATTTTTAAGATAAACTAATTATTATGAAATGAAACTGCTTTTCTAATTTCGTCCGCTGATTGAAATCAATTGTATTATTTCAGCTGAATAATATAGTTTCATCGATCAAAAGTTAAAAAAGGATCGAGTTGCGATTGTCCAGTTCTTGATGCATTAAAATAAAAAAAAAAAGAAAAGTTGTAGAAAAGTGCAATTACGTTAGGCTGCAAAACAATTTAAGTGCAACAGAATGACCCTATCAAGAATTTGGAAAAGGGCTTCCGAAAATAGTTGTCTTGTTGAATTTTATACTGATGATGATTCTATTTAAATAACAAAACCGTAGAAGTAAACGCAAAGATTATGGAGTAAAACTTCCGATATATTCCTCTTAGCAGAAGGGTCACCATAAAATCAGCGTCATCAAATCATCACGTCAAATCATCAAGTTCCCAAATCTATATCATTGCGAATTTTGAAATAAGGAAAATCATTACTGTGGACAATAATAGTTTAAATCAAAAATCAATTTGCCCACGATAAGCTGAAAATTGACAATAAATAATGTAAAAGCTTGGCATCAATTACTTAATGAATACTTATTAATTTATTTCATTTGTCTTCATTATTTACAATACGAGTAAACATTATTCATCAGAGAAGCATAAAACAATAGTCCATAAATATCTTAAGGATTTATTATTTGTTGGCAGTAGTTAAATGTTAAATGCGGGTGCTACCTATGGGTGCCCTATCCCAACAGAAGCTGTCCCCCCCTTCCTCCATCCATGATAAAAGTTTATTATAATTATATTAATTAAAAGTTGTTTGTTATTAATGCAAATTATTATAAACTGGATTATGAAGGATTTGAATTTTGCATTATAGATTTACTTTGAAGGAATATTAATTAAGTACTCAAAAAGTTAATACTTTTAATCAGTGTAAAATTTTTTTTTTTATATATTATTAAACGACTACTACAAACAGTACTATTCAATTCATTCAGATAAAAAAACGTACAGTAAATTAAATAAGCAAAATTAATGTTAAGAATAATAATTTTGCTGAAATATTTTTTAAAGAAAAATAACTTAAAAGTGTGTAAAATTGTTGTGCGGTTTTACTTGATTGAAAAGAATCACTAATAAAAGTTTTGATTTCATCACACCATTGAGCATAATAATAATAATACGAATCACATGATATGCTATGCAAACATAATAGCTGTAAGAAGCATAAAAAAAATTTTAAGTTTGCTAAAACAAAAAGGTCCGTTAGGGTAACATGTATTCAAAGTAAATACGAATAAACCAATAGGGTGTTAAACGATTACATATGAATTACCAGCAATATTTTTAAATCTTTCCACCATGACCTGGTAGTTTTTTTTTTTTTTTTTTTGTTATTGTTTAATATATTCAGATCTCGTGTTCCTTAATGTGTCACCAAAAGCCCACTGACAAGTGATGAAGGAAGGACATTGCCTGAAGGACATTGAAGGACTTTACAGGAAACTGTTAGCATTTGCGTGTCATATTATAGATCCACCAGGCTATCGCAAATGTATACTATCTCTATAAATATATGCTCTATTCTATACACCCTGGAGGCCTGATAGCCAATCGTCTAGAGCTCTGGTCATTGGTGCTTCAAGTTCGAATCGTGGTTGATTCGAATGTCGTTTTTTGAGTGGTCCGGAATCCACGTTAAACTGTAGGTCTAGTTAGCCCAAAGTGTGCACAAAATGACCGTAGAGCGACAAACCAAACCAAACCAAACCTGTACTCTACCACACAAATGTCCAAAATATTCCCCAGTAGGACCCTATGACCCGAACTCTCCTCAGGTAGCTTGACTTCAGTTTGCGAAATAGTTTGCCAACACATATTCACAATCCACATCAGTTTCTTTGATTTTGCAACAAATGACTACAACGAACACTACCAATAGAATCGAATCTGAGCCCCCTGCACACTAGCCCGGGAACGATAACACTAGGCCACGAACTAGTAGATTACATTCTTTCTTCTTGCGGTTAACTAGGATATAAAACATAAACAAACATGCGCTTCAGAAATATACTTCAATAGGCTGGCTTCTTGGATGCTTTCTTATCCTCTCTTAATTATAAACCCCATAAGATTCAGTTACCTTGATAAAAAGGTCTAGAATATTTTTATCTCTTGTAGAGGTAGTGTAATAAACAATATATTGCTCATATGTTTCGTGGTTTTGCAATGAATCTGTCACAAATCTTCTGTAAAAGCAGCGAATGAACTAAAATCTACTTCTAGCGTCAAAAACTATCCACGAGAAACAACTATTGCAGAGATTTTTCGCTCCCATTAAAAAATGCACGGGAGACGAGTAGCCTTTTAATATTCACTAAGCAAAGAAATTATAATCCTATCTGAGAGAATAAAAAAACCCTAGTCCTATAGAGATAAGCAAAAATCTAGAGTCAACTTCCAGAAGGAGCAGATAACCCTTCTTTTAAGTAGTTCGCAAAATTGCCTCGTGAGAAGAACAAACTACCAGAAGAAACGGAACGGAAGACAGGGAGGGGGGCGGGGGACATCTTTCTGCAAGGTCACGCATGGCTCCTCCACCCTCAACCCCTTCCCCCTATCCGACCACCCCGGGGTTTTTCTTCTGCATCGATCCCATCCAGCTCCTCTGCTTAAAAAGGATGACGGTCTTTGACCAGACCTTGTCGTCGGTCGATTATTCAGACAACGGGTTTGAGTTTGGTGGGGGACCTCGTTATCTGCTCCAATCAGAGAGCAGGGCATAAGCCGGATCAGGGAAGGATCAAACTTGTTAGGGAGAGATGTCCCTTCTTGTAATCTTTCTGGGATCACAAGGATAAATTTTTTTGAATGAGTGATTTTTACTTTTCAATATAGAAAATGATAAGTATGCAAACATTACAATGAGAGGAATCGTTTTAAACTTCAGTGCAAATCACATTCCATAAAAATGTCATTTTCTTTGTTACTTTGTGTTGTTTCCAGTTGCTGTGCTTTTTTGGTAGTTTCATTTTTAATTAATAAAGAATCGCATTTTTTACCTGATCTCACTTTTTAATTCATTAAAAGTTTGATGATTTACTTAATGTCATTTATTAATAACATGCTTTAATTCATTGTGAATAGCATGTTTTATTTGATGTGCTTTATAAAAACTTATATCTTAATTCATTAAAAATTTTGTTATTTATTAATAACATGTTTTAATTCATCGTGAATGTTATGTTCCACTTGATGTTCATGCTTTTAAAAAATCATATTTTAATTCATTTTCATTCATACAGTAAATAAATCACAAAATATTTATTTACTGTCATTTAATAATAACATATTTTAATTCAACGTTAATATCATGTTTTACTGTGGAAACCCGTCATGTTTTGCTGTGAAAAACCCGTCATATTTTAATTCATTAAATGTTTTGTGATTTACTTAACGTCCTCTATTAATAACATGTTTTAATTGATTGTGAATATTTACTTGATGCTCTTTAAAAACTCATATTTTAATTATTTAAAGTTTTGTGATTTACTTAATGTCATTTAATAATAATCTGTTTTAAGTGAATAGCATGTTTTAATTGACGCTCTTAAAAAACTCATGTTTTAATTCATTAATAATTTTGCGATTTACTTAATAACATGTTTTAATTCAATTCGAATAGCATATTTTAATTTATGCTCATAAAAATACTCGTATTTTAATTCATTAAAAGTTTCGCGATTTACTTAACGTTATTTATTAATAATATATTTTTAATTAACTGTGAAATGCACATTTAACTTGATGCTCTTAAAAAATTTATTTTAAATCACTAAAATACTTTAGCGTTAGTAGGTTGAAAAAATTCCAGAGGGGATTCTAGTTCTAAAGGTTCTAGATCCTCTGCAGGAAGAGTAACGGACCACATCCGGATAGCTTTCATTAAATTCCATTACACATTGTTTGAGGATTTATATATATTAGGGCAACCGGAAAGTAATAGTACTTTTTTAACATTATATTCAAACAAATAAAATTTTAATATCTTTTTTATTTTAATCAATGATGTAGTTACCCTCGTTATCAACATTTTTGCTCTCTGCCATCTAGTATGCAAATTTTCAATGTCAGTTAATCAATTAGATTTCTATCTATATCAAAGCTATCAAAATATCTGGATTTAGATCATTTTGGATATCATTCAAATTTTGAAATTTAGTGTCACATGAGAAATATTGTGGTGGTCTGAACATATGGAAATCCGATGGTGCAATATCGAGAGAAAAAGATGGGTGAGGTTGTACTCCCACCTCAATTCATAATTTTTCTAGAGTGCGTCTTACGCAGTGCGGTCTTGCATTATAGTGTTTCGAAATAGCGTCTTTTTTTGTTGACTATCTACGGACACTTTTCACCTCAAGATTGATTTGCTCGATGCAATTGTTCACAGTAAAGACCTGCATTTATAGTTTGTCCAGCACGATTCGGCGAATAATTCACCAAACATAACAAAAGCGCGTTTTTTTTTGGGATGTAAATCTGGCTTATTCGGAGAAAGGGTGCGCATTTTTGCTTTTTGATTATCATAGAGGGCCCATTTTTTATCTCTAGTAATCAAGCTATCAAAAAACACTTCTGTATTGTGCCGTTGAAGCAATAAGTTGCATGTGGTAAGTTGGTACAAAAATTTTCTTATAACAAGGTCTGAGGTTTATTTTGGAATAAAAAAGCACCATATACACTCAAGAGCCAAAACATTATGACCACCTGTCAATAACGAGTTGACCCACCTTTGGCATGGATTAATACCATCACTTAATACCAGTTAAATACCACTTCCACCTGATCACTTGCCTTCCACGTCATCCAGGCGAGTTCATTGCAAAATGTAGCGGTGGTCATAATGTTTTGGCTCTTGAGTGTATATATTCAATTATGTTCATGTAATATGTTCATGCCACTTATGTTCATGTAATATAACTAGTGATTTATGGTTATGGTTTTGTTGTCAGTATTTTTCCTTGTGTATTTTAAGCTCTCAATGATGGAAAGAAAGTAATCCCGTATGGGTCCGGGTTATATTAGTCCCACTATAATCCAAGCGTTTAGTAAAAGGCGACTAAAATGGGTACCCACTGCCCGGGGTATAACCTGCTCGGGTAAAGTCAGACTTCTCTAGAGGTGCCTATGTCTTTGTGCCGCGAGGTCAAGGACAAAAAGAAGCTGCATTTTTTACCTTTTATTATGATCTTCGGAGAAATTAATTGGGAGGAGTACACATGGGTTCATGGACTAGGCTTAAATGTTGCTGTCGACCAAATGGAAAAAGAAACAATGACAGATTAAGTTTTGAGAGATTTTTTTTTTTTTTCAAAATGGGACGTTACTGAAGCGGGCACACTCAAAACAACTCTAGAGGTTGCAAAATAATTAAAAGTTGACCATTCGATACTGTTTCGACATTTGCCCCAGATGGGAAGATAAAAAAAAAGCTCGACAAATGGGAGCCTCACGAGCTTGAATGAAAACCAATTCACTATAACTTCTTGAATCCAGGCGTAACCATCACATCAAAAAGCATTGCCAGGAAAACGACAAAATGCACCAAAAACTGCAACACTTATGCCCATAGAAAAAGACCAATTCATCTGCATGACAATGCCTGGCCCTATATTTCACAAATGACTGTGCAAAAATTTAACGAACAGGGATACGAAATTTTATCGCAACCAGTTTATCCACCAGACTTCTCATAGATTGACTACCACTTTTTCAAGCACCTCAATAACTTCCTGCAAAATATGGTTTTCAACAACCAAGCGGCATCTCAAAAGTCTTTTTAAGAATGTATTAGTTCTAAAACTCCAGAATTTAAGTTGCCGAAATAAATAGACTTGCTTCTTTTTGGTGAAGATGCATAGATTCTAATGGTTTTTATTTTGATTAATAAACTTTATTCTAAGCGGAGATTTACTGCTTTGAAGTTGATAGGTAAAATACGAAATTATTTTTGCATCAACCTGATAGATCGGTTAGCTTTGTTTTTTCTTTGAACAGATTTTGTAGGACCCCAAAACCTGCTTTATACCTGCTGCAAGTATTCTTGGATAGTCGACCAAGATCGGTTAAGAATGTTTGACAGTTCCTCGATTGTCTGATACAGATTCCCTTCCACCTCCAACTTTAACACGTCATTGTCTAAAGTTGGTGCCCCTCCTGATCGATATGAGTCACAAAGATTAAAATTGCCTGTTCTGAACTTAGAAAACCCCTTTAGCATTTTACATAATACATTAGGATAAACATTCTGAAATGTTTTTGGTAGCAATTGTTTTTTTCCCTACATCAAACTGTAGCAATATTCACCATAAGACAGGTAGCAATTGTTACATTGAGGCCTGATGGCCGAGTGTTTAGCGTTCTGCCGCCCGGTGCCACAGGGTTCGAGTCCCAGCCGTGCCATAGATGTTTGTAGCGGTTCGGAATCCATTTTAGATCGTAGGTCCCTATCTAATATGACTGTAGAGCATTGGGAGTAGGGCTGACATCCCTACCCGGTAAAAATAAAACCTCTCCTGTCTCGAAATCTGTCAGCAGGCAGACGGTCTTGGCCCATCATGGAGCTGTTGCTGTTGCCAATGAAGAAGAAGAAGAACAGTTGCATTAATACATTTGCGAAACTCAAAAGTATCTCTTCTGTTATTTAGTTGTCCCTTTCACCCATAATTGCAAAAAAATTAAGATTTAATTATTTAAAATAAATAAATCAAGTTAACCTTAAAAAAATGTATTTGGCAAGATAAACGACTTTACTTTCCGGTCCCTTTAATATATATATATACTATAAGCGATCAAGACCATCTTTTGTCAATTTTGTCCAAAAAATAAGCTAAGTTGCTACTAACTGGGATAAATCAATAATACATTAATATGGATCCAGTTTTAATAATTAAGCAGCCTTAACCTTTGACGAAGTGTGAATCCCATTGGGATTAATTTTTGTTCTGGTAAAATGCACCAAGGCAAACCTCTTATAAACAGATGAAATCTTCCAGAATTCAATTTTTCTTAAGGTGAATTTTGAAAGGGAAGAAAATGAATAGAATTTCATTTCGTTATATCGATAGTAAATCAGCAAACAGAAAAAACTATTAACACATAAAAAGTAATCTCCAAAATAATTATACTGGTGAGGAGATGGTGATGTATAATGAAAAAACATTTATTCATTCAGAAGATACAAGTTCTTACATGTTTTTTTTTTTTTGCAAATGTAGCTAGTGCGTTGTCATGGCAACTTAAAGTACATTTTTGTCTTAATATTTAGGGCAGTAAATTTTATATGATATTCACAAAGCGTTGTTATGTAATTCAAAACGTTTTCAGCTCTTAACGTACGACGAGTTTTTGTTTTTACTGATGAATGATTATTTTATTGAATATTTCTTCATCAGATCATATTTTTCCATTTACATTAAATCTAATTAAAAATTCCATTAAAAATTGTTTGTTTTTTAAAATTATATTCTTTGCTGCTTAAATTATTTTTTTTTCCTAAATTAACCATAAAAACGGACAGATGGATAACGCATCGCATTTCATTTCTTGAGAAGTTAGCCAAATCGAAAACCTCTGTGTTTATGCAGCAGACTAAGGTGTGATAACTCTGTAGGCTGGAATGTTCTTCTTTTTGCTTCAAAGAAAAAGGAAAGAGATTGGTACCTCACCGACGCAATAAATTGCTTCTCATTTTAATATTAGTGTGATAAATCTAGGTGACCATAATCTAGGAACCGAATTTACTTGTGGTTCAATTGTAACGTGCGCCGCTGGTGAGCGTTCAATCCGATGGCGGCATTGTTGTAGACACTGTTTCAAAAACGAGGAGAATCCATGGCATTTGAGAAGTTCAACAGCTTGCCTCGTTAGTCAGACTACCTTGTGGGAGTTTTCTGTTGATCATACGACACGCAAATGTGGGGGTATTTCCCCCTTAAAAGTCCTCTTGAAAGTACTACCGTCCTACTTCAGCGACACGGAGCCAACTCAGACTTTTTCCTATGGGTGCTTCATCAACAACTGAAGCTATCCCCTTTCCCTCCATCCACGAGTAGACTACTGATGGGGTGTCGGTCACGTGCTGCAGGGCACTGAGGGATTAGGTCAAGACAGCAACAATCTAGTTGCAGTGTAGAAGGTTATCTGTAGTATAGTTTAGATAACGTTGAATTCACTATATCTAATCAATTTTCTAGGACCAAATATTTGAAAATAAATTTTAATTTATGAAAAATCATTTAATGACAGTGCTTTTTATAATAAACTAGTAAATCTTATATTTTACAAATACATTATTTTAGAAATGTACACTAATAAAAATTCCATTTATTTATTTACATGAATGTGAGGATGACATATATGTATTGGACAAAGCAGGTGACAAAATAGAGCCCCTTTTAATTAATTAATTTATTGTATTTTGTGCTTCTTTTAAAGATGATAAAATCTTTTCAGCAACGTATGATGTAATACGAGGTTTTTATAAATTTGAATTAATGCATTGTGCATCTATTTAACTTCAGCATTAAGTGAGAAAAATCAGGTTTTAGAGAATATCTTTTATATTTAGTACACCTCTTTTATGTTTATATGGAATGTCCTATTCATATCAAATAAAAATTATAACACTATTATTAACTTACCATAGAATAAAAATATTCCAACAAAAATGTTTTTAATGCATACATTTATTCAAAAATTTACTTCAGGAAGTAATTAGGATTTCTAACATTGCGATTGTGCAGAGAAATTTTACCCGAAGTTCATTTTTTCAACTAGAATGGCAAATATATAACAGATTCAATGTTACATTACTACTGGGAACTGCTATACAGCATCAAATTTCTGTTGCTATAATGTTGAGAAGCTATCTATACTTTCATGCATTGCGTTGGGTAAGTGCTATAGTTCTCCTCAAGGAATAGTTCAAGTTCTCTATAGTTTAAGGTCAACGGAAGTACTCTTCGACCCAAAGATTTATCATTCTTAATCCCGTCATGTCTGCAAAAGGTAAAAATATTGCCTATTCAGAACAATGAAATAATTGTCAAAATTGACACGAAAGTATTATTATTTTTTTCTTCTAATGCAGCTGGAAAATAGTACGTGATTTTTCGCCATAAGGGCTGCCCCGATGTTACTCATTTGCATTCCCAGGGGCGCGTGTAACTTGATGGTAAGCCACGGACGCGGAGTAACAATGCCCCGCAGAGCTCTACGATCCTATTTGGACCGGGACCTACGGCTTAAAGTGAATTCCGAACCACTACAAACACCTATGGCAAAGCCGGGATTTGAACCCGATACCTATGGTACCGAACGCCAGAGCGCATTCGGCCATCAGGCCCCACGAAAGTATTATCAAAATATAAAAAAATTTCATACTCAGAGCAATGACGAAGTAATCAACGTTGACGCCGAATTGTGTCCTAAATATAAAAATATTGTATAATTCGAACAATGAAAATGTTGTGAAAATAGACATATGTCTCCAAAAGGTAAAAATACTGCACATTCAGAGCAATGAAAAATCAGTCAACGTTGACTCGGATGTGTCGTGTTTCATTTACGATTTCATTCAGAAACTTAATATTTGTTAATCCCGTCACATTTATATAAACATATTAGTCAATTAGTACTATTAATATTAATTTTTGGCTGATTAATATTCTGAATATTTTAATTTTGAGTAAAAGCACAGTGTTATTTACACACACGTTTATATACTATATTATATATAAAGATTGATTCAAGGTCGTGAACAAACCATCGAGGGGATGGCACATTTTACTAAATATACATTTTTCGCGAAATGCAGGGTCAAATGTGACACATTGAGAAGGAACACGCTTTTAAGCAAATTTATGGCAATAGCCAGTCACGATGTCTCAGATAATACCCGTCACGTGACAAGTTTCAAGTCCTCCGGGTGGCAACTCTGAGGTGTCCTCTATTTTATTCATACTCTGTGTTTACATTTAAGAGACCCAGTTGATTTAATTGTGGACCTCGTTGCTCGACTATCCATTACTGCTGCATGAGTGCATGAAATGCCTAGCATCTTTGGAACTGTTCGCCAATCATTCCTTCGATTCCACCAAGCATGTGTTACTGTTGAAGGTCGCAATTGTGAGTATTTATTGTAAACATTGAATCAAAGAAGAATTTTGCAATGATGTTGTGAATATACAATGTTTTTTTTTTTCCTTTTATGCCTCCTTTTTTTTGCTTGTGTTCGTGCCTCAACGCGTCACTTTCTATACGAAAAATTTTATAGGAAGTGACTCGTTGAGGCACGAAAATAATAGGAGTTTTAGTAAACTGTACCACCCCTCAAATTTTGTTTCATGAATCATTGAATCATTCTGTATATATCTATAGTGCTTGAAAGTTCCATTGAAAACTTGGAGGGGATTTATTACATCGATAAGAATATTGTTGCACAAGCAAGCAAGCATTCACATACAGAAACTTGTAGGTGGCGCTACACAGCAGTGCTTATTGATGGAATAGATGGTTTCCTCATTTAAGTATATATCGCTCCATGAACGCTAAGTTGGTGGACATATATTCAGTATACGGGTTAACAGACACTACAGTGGGATTATATCAGGGTACGCGAAATTGTGATATCGCGAGATTGAGATACGCGAAATTATAGGTACTTTTGACATGCTCGTCATTCCAAGCGGCCTGCATCCATTTGAATGATTGGAATTTCGAAAAACTCCTGTGAAATCATATGATCTTTGTTACTAATATTTGTTCAAAACCCTTTTTAAAAGTTTTAAAAAACTTATGATTATAAGTACAAAGTATTAAATTTCGCTTCCAAGCTTTTACGTGGAGGTTTGAAATACTCTTCATGCATATTGGTAATATAAAATAAACTGAATTAAATGGTTTTATGGCCCTTAATGATAAAACAGGTTTAATAAGCGTGAAAGAGTTTTTATTTAATTGGATGAGACAACATTTATCTTTGTTGAGGGGGAGGGAGTGTGCAAATTTAAAAAGAGTGAAGACCACTGAACAAGGCTGTTTTCTTGACTAAATATTCAGAACTCACAGTTTTCTGCCTGTCTATTAATTACAGTCATAATCAAAGTTCTGGGTAACTTTGCATTCCTAAATGGATTCATATATTTCAGATTATATATATATATCGCAGATTTTTTTTTTTTTACTGTTGTTCTACACTGAAAACAATTTCGAATTTGCTATAAATAATTAGCAATATTTGCGTAATCAAATAGGAGCAATATTTGATTGTCGAAGATATTGCGGTTATGTATGTTTTAAAGTTAAAAATAAGCATGTGATATCTGTATCACGAAGATATTTATATCATTACCTATAAGAAATTGAACTCAAAAAATAATTAAAAAATTGAATTTTAAATAAATTAATAAATAATTATCTATGATGACCACGATCCACATGATTATTCACGAGTTCAAATCATTTTTCAGAATCCATTTTTTAAACTTCTTATTGCTATAGTTTTTGAGCTATGACTATATATTTCATATGACCGGGTAATAAATGGGAAATCAAATAAAGTATTTAAAAGTAATATGTACGCTTGAAAATAGACAGCTTTGTGTGTTATTTCAACAAATTTAACTAATTAATAGTGTATTAAACAGATTTATATGCTATGCATTAAAAAAGTTTCTGTAATGCTATAAATATATAATTTTCTTAAGCTACTAATATTAAATAATAAAGAATCGAATATAACTAAAAGTAAGTTATTTTTCAACCAATGTACATAAAAGTAACAAAACCATCTTAATGTTATAAATTGGCCAAACTCACGACCCAGTGCGCAACTAACCAGCAACAGAACTTAAGTTCTGCTTCTGTTATTGTCATAGCAGTCAGAGTTCAACTGTGAATTTGCAAGATAGGTTCCTGGTGGCAATATACCTCACTTCCCGTATTACGTAAATAAAAGACAGTTATTCCAAAAAACGCTCTAATCGTTTATTAAACATTTACATATTATGCATTAAATAACTGCAATGCTATACATAAATCAGTTTTTTTAAGCTACTAAAAATTAAATAATAAAGAATTGTATATAATTAAACGTAAATTAATTTTTAGATCAATGTGCATAAAATAACCGAAGCCATCTTAATATTATAAATTGATCAACTCGCGGCCCAGTGCGCAAAAAGCCTACAACAGAGCTTAAGTTCAGCTTCCGTTGTTGTCATAGCAGACACAATTCTTATGGTGATTATGAAACTGTGTATACGAATTTTGCATGTGTGGCGGCAGTATGCTTTACCTCCCATACGACATGTAAATAAAAGACAGTTAACCCTAAAAACGCTCCAGAAAAACAATATTCTTCTCTCATAGTCCGATGGTGGGCTGTTTATGGAATGCGAGGTCTTCTTATTCTTCTTCATTGACGTAATAGTCCCTTGATAGGCCATGGCCGTCTGCCTGTTGGCAGATTTTGAGGCACTTTACTTAATTTTTTACGGGGGTAGGGTTGTCAGCCTTACGTAAAAAGTTGCACAATCGTATTAAACCAACATCTATGGCTTAAAATGGGTTCCGAAACACTACAAACATCCATAGCACCACCGGAACTCGAACCTTGTGGCACCGAGAGCCAGAACGCTAGTCGCTCGGCCATCAGGCCCATACGACGTCTACCAATGTTAAAAAATATGTGAAAAATGCTACAAGATTAATTTTGAATTTTTTTAGTGGTACTCCTGAACTTTTTGCTAACCCCTGATGTTAACACATGGAGTGTTCATTTAAAATTGTGTAAAAATATAATATAGGTGCAATCTTGATAAAGCTGAACATGCCATATATCCGTCATTTCAGTGGGTGAATAACTTAGATAAAAATGTTCGGCATTCAAAAACAGCAACGAGGATCATTGCATTGTAGATTGCTTTTTAAAAAACCCACTCAACATTTTATAAAAACCATCCCACGACGTGTAACTTACAATCTGAATATACGAATGGCACACATTATTAACGAAGTCCTTTTTACCAGATTGTGCACTTGAAAGTGATCATTTAAATTTGGCGATAAAGGGGTGACAAAAAAGATGATTAAAAAAAGACACCCGTGAAGTCCATATAATTACGCGTTAAATATACCAATCGATCTAAATAAAACAACCACTCCTTGGAAGACAGTCCTAGTTAAAGGGTCTGGCTACTGATCAAGAAACTCGAAGGTTCTGACTTTGAGACGACAATGAATCTCAGAAACCTCTTCCATCATTCTTTAGCCAGAGAATATCGCAGCGAGGAAACCTCCACCACATCTCATAATTAAGACGTATATCCAGGTCACATCTGTTAATTAATTTGTTTTAAGCTCAGAGATTTGAACTACCATTGTACGGTTTTTTGCAAACAAGATAATGTATTTTATTTCTAAAAGTTTTGTTCAGGACAAGATCGCAATGAAGAATTCAAAATTAGAATTAAAGAAAAAAAAAAAAAACAGAGTGGAAATGTTGATAATAAATAATTTCACCCGTAGATAAAAAAAAAAATAGAAAGGAAGAATTCAAAATTAGAATTCTTGAAAATTAAGAGAAAAAAATGCTGATAATAAATAATTTTTCAGATGATTGAAAAATTGCGATGAAAATTTCAACAATATAAATTTGAAAAATTTATATAGAAAAATACTGGCCATAAATAATTTAAGTAGATAATAAAAGACTAGAACGAAAATTTTGAAATTAGAATTCAGGAAAAATTAAAAAGAAAAATAATGCTGATAAATAATTAAAAAAAAAAAAATATTTTATCATATTTTCATTTCTAAAAATAGAAATGTTCTCAAAACTAAAATTCTAAAGAAATCTGAGAGAAAAGTATTGATCAAAAATAATTTTAGCAGCCAATAAAAATTGTAATAAAAGACTAGAACCGAAAAATTCAAAATTAAAATTCAGAAACATTTAGAGAAAAAAAATGATGATAATAGATAATTTTGAAAACGATCGAAAACTTGCGATGAAAATTTCAGCATAAGTTTATACACACAAAAAAGTAGAACGGATACTATTTTGAAAAATTGATATAGAAATATATTGATCATAAATAATTTCAACAACAAATAATAATTATAATAAAAGACTAGAAACGAAAATTTTAAAAGTAGAGTTCAGAAAAAATTAGAGGAAAAAAAAATGCTATAACAAATTATTATTTTCAGTCGATCTAAAGCGCGATGAAGATTTTAATACTATACGTAATTTTGAAAGAAATTAGATAAAAAAATATTGATCGTAAATAATTACGTGACAAATAATTATAATAATAATAAAAGACTAGAACCAGAAATTTTGAAATTAGAATTTAGAAAAATTTAGAGGTATAAAATAAAGTTGATAAATAATTTTCAAAAAGTTAATAATTTTTCATATTTTTATTTCTAAAAACAGAAATGAAGATCTCAAAACTAGAATTCTAAAAATATCCGAGAGAAAAATATTGATAATAAATAATTTCAACAGCAGAAAGATAATTTCAAAATTAGAATTAAAAAAAATTAAGCGAACAAATTGCTTAGAGCAAATAATTATGTATAAGATATAAAAATAAAGTCGAAGTGTTTAAAATGAAAAAAAATCAGAGAGAAAAATGCTGATACTAAATAGGAGATAGAGCAGCAGATAGAAAAAAAAAATAAAAACGAAATTTCAATATTTGACTTCAGGAAAATTTAGAGAGAAAGAAATTCTATTAATAAAAAACAGCAATGAATAAAATAATAATAAAAAAAACATCAATAATAAAAAACAGCAATGGAGACCCAAAATTTAAAAAAAAACAGAGAATAATAGTGATAATAAGTAATTTCAAATGCAATTAAAAATAACGAAATATGAATTAAAAAATAGAATTTTGAGAAATGTAAAGGAAAAAAATGCTGATAGTAAACAACAAAAAAATAATGAAAAAATAGCAAAAACAGAAATAAATTCCCAAACCTCAAAAGTACAAATCAGAAATTATAAGAGAGAAAAATAATGATAAATAATTTAATCAACAGATCCAAAAATATTAACAGATTTCAAAATTAATATTCAGGAAAATTTAGGGAAAAAATGCTGATAGTAAATAATTTTCAGAAGATCAAAAATGCAAGGAAAAATGAAAGTAATGAAAAAAATGAAAGTCAATGAAAAAAATGGTAAAAATTTGCAAGTAAATTCAAAGGCCTTAAAATTAATCAGAAAAATTCGAACCGATAAATTCTGATAGTAAATGATTTCTTCAACAAATAAATAATATTGAATCTTTATCGATATTAGAAATCAGAAAATTCGCAGAAAATCTGCTGATAATAATGAATTCATACATCTCTTTTTTAACAGAATATCGTACTCATAAATTTTATTTATTGATTCATCTATTAAAAGAATATAAAATAATACCTCGCATTATCTAGCTTAGAAAGCTAATTTTAAAAATATTAATGATTTAAATTAAAATTTAGAAAATTTCAAAGGCAAAATACTCAGCATACTACGATATTCAATGTATTCAGATCGTACTACTTATAATAAATTCATATCGTCACACATAAATACCGAAATTGACAATAATCTAAAAATAAATCTAATATCCATCCAAATATCATCATAAAAATTCAATTCAAATAAATTTAAACCACAATAAAAGGAAATATTAAATAAAAAAATAATACGTGTGTAAAACAAGCATTATTACTACAATTTAATACATGTATAAGATACACATGTATTAAACTATACTGTTATATAAACGTATAAATGTGAATAACAATATGTTCATTAAATCTATTTTATGCTTATCAAAGTTAAAAATTTTATTTAATTAAAAAGATATAATTATAATTGGCCATGCGAAGATGTAATAAATTTATAGAAGAAGAATAGATAAGCTTAAATTAATATATAATTTATTATTTTAATTTTTAAATTTTAAGAATGAAAAAGATTTAAGATCCACACTCAAAAACAAATTATTCGTTTTATATTTATTCACATTATTTACGACATTCAAAAAGAGTTACAGCAAATGAATAAAAATATAAAATACAAAATATTATTTTTATTTATTTATTGTTGTAATTAAATAATAGTATTCATATATTTGATATTTCTTACAGAAATTAACTTTTCACATATTTGTTTATTTTCTTTTTATTACTCATTAAATTATTGATAGTGTTTTGGAGAATGGGGCCCGTGTTTTCCTTGACCATTTTCAACTTTTTAAATCTTCAATGACATCTGTAATTTTTTTATACATAAAATTATGGGTATTGTTTTTGGGGAGAAGGGCTTTTCGTGCTCTTGATCCGTTTTTTGTTCCCTCGGCCAATTTCAACGTTTCTGATTATTTTAACTGTTGCTTTATATCTAAATGACTCAAATATCTCAGGTCTCACTGACGGGTTAGTAATTTTTTTCTGACTGCAAGTCGGCTCTGGAAGCAATTAAAAATGGAAATACTAACATCACTTCTGCGATAAATGTTCTGCTAGAGACTCTACACTGTAGAAGCAAATCATGCCATCTTCAATGGATTCCTGCACATGTCAACATTGAGGGCAACGAATGCGCTAACTCTTTAGCCAAAGAAGCCAGGGACAATGATCAACCCAGGACTACCATCACACTTGCAGATGCTAACGCAGTTGCCAAAAGCCGACTAATTCCTCATAACTTTGAGAAGCCATTCATCACGGACTTCAACTGCCCTAGGAAGCTGACATCAGTTATTAGCAGACTCAGAACTAATCATTACAGAGGGATGAAGATTCTCCCAGACAAGACCAGGGAATGCATAACCTGCAGAAATTGCCGCAATACCTAAGCACATTCTAGAGTGCCCAGCACTCACTCCCATGTTTTGCAATTGGTTATGATGCCAATCGAGGCCAACTTCAGAGAAGTCCCACATAGTGAAGCGGCGTCATTGCTTGCGGCCGCTATCGAGAAGACTTTTGACTTGATCTAATATTGATAATTATTTTAAATCTATGGACACGATAGCAGCAACAACAACATTCACTAGCTATTCATGTTGGTTTATTTAAATTTTTTCACATGCATTTTTATTATATTTTTTTACATGTCTTTTTGTAAAATTTCTTTGATGTGGTTTTTATAAAATCGTTTGGAATTCCATAATTGTTTATTATTATTATTTTTGTAATCTTTTTCACGTGCTATTTTTAAAAATCGTTTGGAAACATTTAGTATTTGTTTAATATTTTTTTTAAATTTCTTTCTCGTGCTTTTTCATAAAATTGTTTATAATGCTATAGTTTAAAAAAAAAAAAAAATTTGTTTAGCCTGTTTTCTTTTTTCAATTCCTGCTATTAGTCCCCACTCTCCCGATATATATTATATTTACCGTTAAGTTATTACGTACAATTAATTATTCTATCGACATTCTTATTTTTATTTTATCCAATTAATATTCTTATTTTACTACAAAAATATTGTTTTATTTTATCCTACTGGTATTTTTATTTACATTTTATGCTGATGATATTCTTAATATATTTTATTTATAAATTTGTTTGGACATAATTTTATAATTTAAAAAAATATCAAGAATATCATAATAAAATAAAGGGACAGACTTTAACAGAATATCATCAGAATATATAAAGAAAATATTTTAAAGTACATGTTTATAATTTTAATTGTAAATGCACTTCCTTTTCAATTCCTACTATTAGTTCACACTCTCCCTATATATAGTATCTTGTTCAGATTTTCAATCGTACATAAAATACTTTTATTCGTCCACTCAAGTTCAAATACATTTTTTGAACTTGTAGTGGATGACACTTGATGTTAATATAGTTTTTCAAATATTAATTATTTAATAAATTTTTCTTTCTAATGCAGCTGGCAAAACTTTAATAAAAAATTTAATTAATTAATTTTAGTTTTTAGATTTAAGTTGCATGTATCTACCAATAGATGTTGCCAGAATGTAAGAGGAAAACGTCAACTTAAAAAGTAGGAATTGACTAAATTTTTTTATATTACTTGTATTTATTTATTTTATTATTGCCAAACGATTTCATTATATTTAAATTTTAACTATTTACGTAAAGCAGGCGATTTTGAAACGATAAGATTTACAGAAACTTTAATCGCTCAATAAATCGTTTCAAAAATAATAATAAAAAAAAATTGTTTGGATTTTAAAAATTCGAAGACTTTTATTTTATTATTATATTTAATTTTTGTATAATATAAAAAAAAATACCTTTTTGCATATTTTTATTTTAATAAGTAAAGGATTAAAAAATTTTACATTTGTTGAAATGTTCATTTTAATATTAAAATTATATTTTCATTTGAAATATGCACCAGATATTACTTTTTACAGATTATTTAATTCACGTGTGGCAACATGTTTATAACAAATTGATGGAATTCTAAAAATAATTAGTTTTTTGAACTGAAGATTCTGAACTGGTGTTTATTCGCGCTCCGGATAAAAAATAAACTTTGAATTACGGTGTTAAGAGAACTGTATTCTGTTATAAAAGGAAGAAAATAACTTGCGTTTTTTTTCTAATGATAAAAATTGTTTGTTGAAAACTTATTTACTATTTGCAACTGAACTTTGAAAACATCTGCCTTCATACATCTGCATCATTTTTTTTTTTATTGCCATGTTGGGTAAGTTGCAACATTTTTTTCTGTTAAGAGTTATTAAAATGACACTTGATTTATAAAAAGGATGATTTTCATGTATAGTTATTTAATTTTATTTTAGAATATAATTCTTTTCCGTTAAGTTCTAAGCACTCTATTAAGCGATAAGTGAAAGTCTTGAAACCAAATTCAGATGCTTATGATATTTAAGAATAAATATAACGTTATATCTATCTCTTCTCCTAAAACAATCTTCTGAAATAAACAATGAAAACAAATTAATAAATAATTATTATAATAAATTAATAAATAATTAATTTTTAATTTTTTTGTAAAATGAATTTTTACATTTAAAAATTTGAAAAATTATTTTTAAAAATAAAAAATAAATGTTTTTGTATTTAATGTTATGAAATACAATAGAACTGTGATTGAATGATGGTAAAGTTTAAAAGAAATTTGAAAATTATGTTTACCATTAAGTTATTACGTACACTTAGTTATTCTAACGGCATTCTTATTTTTGCTTTATCCAATTCTTTTTTTTTTTTTTTAAAGACAGAGAATTTCAAAATTCTTTAGAATTTGGCAAGAAAAAAAAAAAAAAATTAAAAACCGATTGAAGAATTCAGTTGTGTAAAAGTAATTTGAAGTATATGTTGTGCCTTCCACGAAAATCGTAGTTTAACTAAAAACCAGAACAAAAGGAAGAAAATTAATAACATAAGAACATTTTATTCTTCTACTTTAAAATTCTAATAAAATGCGAATTATTTGTTGAATTTTTAATTTTTCTGAATATGGTATTCCCGAGGAATGAATTCTTATATAAAAAGACAATACTTTTTGGGGATATTATTGTAATTTATTTTAAAAGTATATTTGCAATAAATGATTTCTAATAACTTGAACAGAATTTCTAACTCATCCTGAAATTTTATTTGGGTTTGAATCGTAAAATAATTTTTACATTTAAAAATTTGAAAAATTATTTTTAAAAATAAAAAAATAAATGTTTTTGTATTTAATGTTATGAAATACAATAGAACTGTGATTGAATGATGATAAAGTTTAAAAGAAATTTGAAAATTATGTTTATCATTAAGTCATTACGTACACTTAATTATTCTAACGGCATTCTTATTTTTGCTTTATCCAATTCTTTTTTTTTTTTTTTTTTTTTTAAAGACAGAGAATTTCAAAATTCTTCTATTTCCTTTTCAATGATTAAAAAAAAATGTACAATTCTTATAAACAATTCGGCAGAAAATGGCAACCTCGTTTATCATTACCTGCGCTAGAATTTCTTAATTTGTCTTGAGATCTATAGGCTGTAAAATTAGTGAGAAAATATATTTCTTTTGTATTTAAAAATCGAAATTTTTAAAAAAAAATTTTAATAATAAGAAAGTGTTGTATTTAATGTTATGAAATCGAATAGAACAATGATTAAATGGAGACAAAATATAAAAAAAATTGAAAATTATGTTTACCATTAAATTATTACGTAGAACTAATTATTCTAACGACTTCTTATTTTTATTTTATCCAATTAATATTCTTATTTTACTTCAAAAATATTTTTTTATTTTATCCCACTGATATTTTTATTTTTTTATTTTATTCTGATGATATTCTTAATATTTTCTATTTATAAATTAGTTTAGATATATATATAGTATATATGTCTATGTCTCTTCCTATATATAGTATCTTGTTCAGATTTTCAATCGTTAATAAAATACTTTTATTCATCCATTCAAGGTCAAATACATTTTTTTGAATTTGTAGTGGATGGCACTTGATGTTAATGTAGTTTTTCAAATATTAATTCATTAATTAAATTTAATTAATTAATTTTTAGTTTTTTTAGATTTAAGTTGCATGTATATACCAATAGATGGCGCCAGATGTATGAGGAAAATTTGAACTTAAAAAGTAGGAATTGACTTAAAATTTTTTTGTTTATATTACTTGTTTCAGTTTTTGAACGATAACTGATAAACATAATTTATTGCCTGAATATAATTTTGTTTGTTTTTCAACATTGCTGTTATGCGTTTTGTTCGTATATTAACTTCCAGATTTTATGGGTAATCAGCATATCGGTCAAGAAAATTATTATTTTCTTTTTCATTTTTTTAAATTTCTTCCACGAACCTTTTTTATAGATAATAAATTAAATTTCTTTCGCGAGTTTTTTTATACGTAATAATTTACATTTCTCTCATGAAGTAATAATTATTTAATTACATAATTAAATAAATACTGTAACATTATTCTAAAATCGTCTAATGAAAGAAAAAACAATATTATTTAAAGTGAACATGAGATTTTCAAGAAAAGAAAGTCGTTTAGAATTCTCTCTCTCTCTCTCTATATATATATACAAGGGTAACTCTGAAATTTTGAGACAGTGGCAGTTGACAAACACAGGAAAAAAAAAATATTCCTTAAATTTGTAAATTTGAACTTTTCTATGGCCGCAAATGATAATTTGTGGCAACAATTACAATTTAGCTGTCGTAGAATAGATTTTGGAACAAAGGCAAATGGAATTGACGCGAGAGCATTATCGCGCTATGATTTTCTATGATTTTAAAGTGGGGTTAAATCAAGAAGAATGCCTTCAACGTCTACAACTAGAATATGGAGACGAAGCTCCATCTTGTGCTATCGTATTTAGATGGTTTACAGAATTTCGTAGAGGTCGAAGTTCTCTGCTGGATCAAGAACACACAGGAAGACCTTCATCAGTTGTAGTTCCAAAAATGCGTCCGCCATACGAAAAATGTTGTCGATGATAATCGCTGCACTTACCAAATGATATAGAAGAAACTTAACATTGGATTCGCAGCTATACATATAATTATTCATGAAGAAGGAATATGAAAAATTAGTTTGTCATTGGGTCCCCCCATATTTTAACAGAACACCAAAAAACGGAGCTTGTCAGAATCTGCAAAGAAACCATAAAATTACTTAACGATGGTGGGCACCGCCTTATTTCTAAAATCATAACTGGTGATGAAACTTACATACCGTTTTTGGACGTTCCAACACGACAAGAAAGTAAAGTGTGGGTCTTTGAAGATGACCCCAAACCAATAATGGTGAAAAGGCAACGAGCAATGAAAAAAGTAATGTATGCCGATTTCTTTAGAAGTACGGGACTGGTCAAAGCCATCAAGCTGTAGGGACAGAAGACAGTCACAGCTAACTGGTACACCACCAAGTGTCTTCCAGAAATTCTTCAAGAATTGAATGTAAGGGGGAATCATGCTTCACCATGATAATGCATCTTGTCATACGGCAAGATCGACAGGCGAATTTTTAAAACAAAAACACATCAAAGTGATAGAACATCCACCTAATTCTCTGATCTTGCTATGTGGGACTTTTTAATCTCAAGAAAAATTTGCATGATCGCCGTTTTCATTCGAAGACGAGATTGATGAGGTTATAAAAGCATATTTTTCATCAATTCCAAGTAATGGAGGGCGTGAAGCATTTAATCTTTGGAAAAATCGTCTGCAAAAAGTGCATTGATGTTGGAGGGGACTATTTTGAACACTTTTAAAATTTGGTAATTTAAACTTGTACCATTTAGCCGTATTTCAAAAATTTCAGAGTGACCCTCGTATTTTAAGATTATTGTTATGTTCTAACATTACATTCTAAATTTTAATGGGGACCTGTATATCGACAATTATAAATATATAAGTCAATTGAAAGATGCAATTTCTAAGGTCGGAAAAAAAAAAAAAGGTATCGAAATATTTGCGAAAAAAAAAACATTATTTTGATTCTACAAAAAAGAAACATCTACCCAAACTCCTTAAACTTATCAGAAAATTTGAAAAGTTGCAACTCAAGGGATAAAAAGTGATAAATTATAAATAATAAAAGAGGAGATCTTTCAAAATTCTAATGGATAAGGAAAAGAAAAAAAAAACACCGAAAATATTTTCATGTAAAACTGTCTAAAAAATCCAGCAGCTCCACATTAGTAAAAACAGAATTAAAAGGTTACTTTCTAAAGAATTATTTTCGAAAATAATTTACTTTCATAAAAAGAAAGTAATCATTTAATTCCAATTATAGGAATTTAAAATAAATAAAACTGATGAAAATAAATAAAAAAATCTTTTGCAATGTTGGTTAATCTTGCAATTTTTGCATAATTGATATTGTCATTTAATGTTATTCCAAATAATTCATATTTAATCATCTAAATCAGGAAATTAAAATATGGAGGTGTAAAAAACAAATTAGGATTGTGTAACTTACTTTTTAACTCTCTTGAATTGAGCTGTAAAAATTCTTGGCACAAACTGTATATGAATTTAAATACCTCCACAGTCAACCATAAATTAAAAGAATTCAATTTATAAAAAATCCCTGTGTAGACAAATAACTTTTAAAATAGAGAAATAATAACTCCTGAGACATTCATAAATTGATAAATTTGGTCCTAAAGAAATTGAAAGAAACAAGAACTTATATTTACCACACATGTTCAAATATTTTTGTTTAGGTTTAAGGCTTAATACAATAACCTTCCTTTTGAAGTAAATTTTCTATTTTAAACTTTGTGGAGGTGAAATGACTGTATATTTGACTCATTGAAATATCGATCGTTTAAATGTATTCAGTAAAACGGTAAATTTATATTATTTCAAAAAGACATAAAAAAATTGAATTATAGATTTTAATTAACCAACTTAATAATAATGTGCAAAGGAAATGTAAATTTTTTGAAACTTTTTAAACAGAAATTAATAATAAAAAATATCAGTTCCATATTATTGAAAATACAATAATAATCTCAAAATATTTCTTATATATTTTTTTAGAACTCCATTTCTGATTGAAAGTAAATAAATAATAATAATCGTTTGATGAATAATGAATAATAATAACCATTTGTGATTGTTATTTTTAATAATTGCAAATGATAATTATGTTTCCTGAAATTTCCAGAAATGCTTGTTTTATTTAATAAATCGGTTTATTTTTATAAAAAACAAACAGTTTGAAATTATATTTTAACAAAAATTACTGCGATTTAATATTAACAAAGGAAAATAATTTAAAAAGCAACTTCTAAATAAAATATATTAAATATTATTAAGTAAGAATTTATTAATAATTTATTAATTATTAAATTTCAATAATTAGCATTTTTTAAATAAATTTATTTTAGCCTTGTTCTAAAAATATCGTTTTCAATAAATTACCTTCAATTTTTCATCATAGAATTAAAAATTGAGTGCTAAATTAAACTGTTCCTATTTAGTTTTTGAAAATTACATTCTTTGAAGTAGACATAAATTTTCTGATTTTATTTTATAGAAAAATTGTTTTTGAGAAAAGTGGAATAAAAAACATTTTTTAAAAATTGCGAATAGAAATATGTGCGGAAACATTATAACAAAGAGTATTTTTATCAAAAAATTCTATAATGAAACTATTTTTTAAAATTTATACGGAATAATAAATTAATAGATTTCGAACTTGTTAAAAGATCATTTATAGTAAATTTGAAAATTATATTTCATTTGGTTTATAATTTCATAAATGTTTTTTTAATTTCTCATCTTTTTTTATTTAGAACTGGTTGTTATATAAAATTAAAACTAATAAATTTTAATTAATTTTATAAAAATAATTAAAGATATTTAATGAAACTTTAAAAAAAAAAATCAATTATTATTATTTTTTTGACAAAAATTACTATTTTTTTTTTGTTAATACTTAAATCGTAAAAAACCTAAAACGATTAAAAAA
Organism: Caerostris extrusa; assembly: GCA_021605095.1. Lineage (NCBI taxonomy): Eukaryota > Metazoa > Arthropoda > Arachnida > Araneae > Araneidae > Caerostris > Caerostris extrusa. The sequence continues at coordinate 24,057 of BPLR01012325.1, read as the reverse complement.
ATTAAAAATTAAATTTTACAAAAAAATATTTTTTTTTTTGTTTTTCTAAACAAAATGAAATGAATTAATTAATTACATACTTTGGGTTGATATAAAAATTATACTTTTTAAAGACAATTATTGATACCTATTAAATTTTTAATGTTGAAAAGGTTGTTTCATTAAAATATTGTAATGATAATTGATTTTAAAAATGTAGAAATTAAATTTCACCATAATCAACTATTTAAAACCTATTACTATAAATAAACATGATTAGTCATTTATTATTGCAAACAATTGATATATTTATACATACTATAACTAATGAAAATATTTACAATCATTCATTTTCTAGTTTTCTGAATTTTTTTAATAAATGGCTACAAAGAAAAAACAAAACTAGTACTTGGGTTTTGTGATTTACTTATATTTACAGTATTTTGTTAAGAATTCAGAATTCATTTATAATTCAGCTACGTATTCTTAATTTTTTAAAAAATCTCAACCAACTTGGCAAAATATGAAAGACTGTCCTGTGAAAGAAATTTTTTGTAGTTTTAAAATTAAAATTATGTTATATTTAAATTTCTGTCCAATTATGTCAGAATTATTAATTGATTAACATTTTGTATATTTTTACTTATTAAAAAAGGTTTGAGATTTAAAATAAATGAAAAACAAATCCGGTGAGAAAAAAAAGAAGTATTTATGTATCTGACCCAAAAAAAAAAAAAAAGCTCTAATTACTTTGTGGGCCAGACACAAAGACATACTATTATTTTTTAGAACTTTCATTTTTTGTTCTGTTTTATTTTTAGAAATTTTTTTAAAATTTCGGTTTATGAAAATAACTCAATAATGTTAAAATATATTTATTATTTATAAAAAAATATTTTTAGATTATTTTTTTATGGCGTAACAGCCCCATGGTGTGGCCAGGGCCGTCTGCCTACTGGCAGATTTCGAAACATGAGATGCCTTCTTTTTTACATAGTAGGATTGTCAACCCTACGCCTATTAGACCAGGGCTTAAGTTTAAAGCGGATTCCAAACATTTACAAATATGCATGACACCTCCGGGACATGAACCCGAAACCAGTGGCCCAGAGCTCTAGTCACTCGGGCATCAAGCTCTTGGTGTCAAATTACGACAACTTAATTAAACCATAGCATTACTTTTTCCATAACATAAGATTTAATGCAAATACGACAGCAATAAGGCAGTTTAATTTTTCTGATTGATACAGTGGTATCAAATTTACATTTGAATCATCTTTGACAATTTGCATGTTATTTATATATTTACATCTCTACAATGATATTCTCGATAAAACAAGAATCATGTTATACAATGTTTAATTTCTTTCACATTAATTCTTGTGCGAATACATAATATGAGGGTGAAAAAATTTTATTACATTAGAGTAAAATAAATAATTAAAAGGTAATATTTCTTTTTTTTTTAAGAATTCATTTAAATGGGTGACATTTATTAGTTGTATTAATAATTAAAATTCAAAGCTTGGCTTCAAAAGTAATAATATATCTTTGACTTACGTTTTTGTGGTTTTTAAGATTAGTTAGATGATTAATGTTATAGAATCATGAAAGAAATAACACATTATGATAATGCAATTATGAGGTGTATTTTACTGTTGTCGCTTAGGGACGGGAAACTAAAAAAAAAAGAAGAAATATTCTTAAATTAATTTTTTTATTTATGCCTTGATGTTTGCTGAAAATTTCTATTTTTTGAAAATTTTTTGTTAAAATAAAAGAATTAATTTTACATCTTAAATATGAAAATAAGATATGTCTCTAAAAAATATCATGAAAGTTACATCATATATTCTTTTGTAATACATGAAGTTATTACACCAATTTCAGTTATTGTTTTTTTTTTTTTTTTTTTTTTGCTGAATATCGGTGAGGCTCTTATTACACTGACGTATGATACGAACAGCCCACCGATGGGCGATAAAGTGAGGACACTACTTTCCAGGAAGAAGGTCTATGGGTAATGCATCTGAATGAATTTGCGAATCGTAGGTGAAAACAGCAGAAAACTCCCACCAGACAGCTTGACTACCAATGCGAGATGCTTATGTTAATGGTTATACGCGATGCGGGATAATTATACGCAATGGGAGATCAATGTGCGATGCTTATATGCGATGCGAGATCAATGTGAGATTCTTATGTGGTTGCTCTTACGCGACGCGAAATCGATGCGAGATGTTAACGTTGATGCTTATTCTACGCGATGCGAGATGCTTATCCGTGATGAGATCAATGCTTTTATACGCTGTGCGAGATGCTTATGCCGCGATTCGAGATCAATGAGAGATACTTATACGCTATGCGAGATCCATGCTATGCTTATGTTGATGATTATATGCAATCGAGATCCATAAAAGATGTTTATACGCGATTCGAGATCAATGAGAGATGCTTATGCGCGGTGCGAGATCCATGCTACATGCTTATGTTGATGATTATATGCAATCGAGATCTATAAAAGATGTTTATACGCGATCGAGATGCTTTATACGTTATCACAATCGCCATATTCGAATCTCTTCGTTTTCAAAGCAGTTTCTGTAACGGAAACAGCTAGGGGATTCGAAACTGAGACATTCTGCAAACAAGTTTCTCATGTTAACGCCTGGGCCCCATGTTAATTAATTATAGATAGATCTCAAATTACTACATATTTTTTGTCTCAAATTATTGCAATATTTTACAGCATGTAAGAACTCTTATGTAGAAGTTTAGGAAGAAAAAAAAAAAAAAGCAAATAATTATGTAAAATGTAGAAAACCCATGTAAACGATTCAAGAGTAATTTCAGGATAGTTTTTTTGCGAAGAAAAACAAATAAAAGTTAGAGGAAATCAAGCGATGCCACTCAAGATTTCCAAAAGAAGAGGAAAAAATCTTATCAATCACAATCAATAAACGATATCCAGGCACTTCGATAAGAACCTCTCCATCCTCTTACCCGAAGAAATCACCGAATCGTGGCACCCATAAATGAGATCCCATCCAATCGGAGTGCATCGCGTGCTCTGTCTATAGACCCATTTCTGGAAGCAAACAAGCACCTAAATAAGTAGGAGGAAGACATTTAGATGCGCCATCAAAGCGCAATCGCTGCTCTTCGTATCGGTATGCAGAAACAGACTTCGCCAACCGCCTCTATTATTAGAGCGGAGAGGAATTTTTTCCAACTTTTTTTTTAAATCTCTCGACTTGAACTGCTTCGCCGGTGCAGAAGAGCAACAAAGGATTGAAAGCATGACTGAAGAAGTGGGGACACAAAAAAAAAAAAAAAACCTGTCAGTATGCATGCTACTACGGATCTTTGAGTGCCATAGTAACTTTCTTTGCAGTGGTAGTAAAAAAAAGGTGAACAATGTGACCCAGAACGATTTATTTAACGAATTTCAGATAATTTAAATCTTTTGAATTTTTATTTGCTAACTAATTTTACCAAATTTAGGTTTTTGACAAACTAGCAGGTTTAAATATGAAATATTAGCGTCACAGTAACGATAATCAATAATTCTATACGGATGTGTGACACCATACGTCAGTCACAACTATTTAACCATGTCCATGCAATCCTACTTAACCATATCCATGTCCATCACTTGAATGCCTTAGGCTGCTTATGTTCCGCGAACACCAGATCTCCAACTTAATGGCATCTTTTATTTGCTGACTACTTTTCCAAGTTTTGTTTTGTTCAATTTGGTCCGAAATTTAGCAGATTTAAATGTGAAACGTTAGTGTCACTGTAACGATAATCAATAACTCTATGGTGATATACGACACCATATGACAATCATGGCTATTTAACCATGTCCAGGCTGTCTATCACTTGAATATCATAGGTTGCTTATATTCCACGAACACATGACCTCCAATTTAACGGCATCTTTTATTTGCTAACTACTTTTATCAGTTGCGTTTTTTCAACTTGTTTCGATAAACTAGCAGGTTTAAATGTAAAACGATATCGTCCCTGAAACGAATAATCAACAATTCTTTGGGGATGTACGGTACCATATGACAGTCAAAGCTTATTTAACTATATTCATGTCGTTTATCCCTTGAATGCCTTAGATTACTTATATTCCACGAACACCAGACCTCAAATTCAATGGCATCTTTTATTAAAAGAATTCACCAACAGAACTTTTAATTATTTTTAAGCATCACCAAATAAGATAGAAGAGATTATTAGAGCAGGGAGTACTTGTTAAAGCACCTGCATGAACTTATATAACACTTCTACGTTTGAATATCACTTAACATGAAATTCAGAAGTTGAGTTGTTGCTTAAATATACCGACCAGCAAAAGCCATAGGGAATCGATTTAGAGGTAAATCAAATTGTGCAGATCTTTAACGTTTATCGTCTTGCATGGAGAAAGCAGCAGGGCGTCAAACTTTAAAACATCACAATTCCATAATATATTTTTTTAAAAAGTATTGTAGTTTTTTTATTATAAATGTTTGCCAGAGGTTTATAATAAATGTTTGTAATTTATAACTTATAATAAATGTTTGTAATTTATAATTTATAATTTTTGTATATAATAAATGTTTGTAATTTATAATTTATAATAAATGTTTGTAATTTATAATTTATAATAAATGTTTGTAATTTATAATTTATGATAAATGTTTGCCAGAGATTTATAATGTTAATCATGTTGTACCACAAAAATATCAAATGACATTTACAGAAGCAAATAATAAACAAATTAATAAAAAAATATTAAAAACATTAAATAAATGGCAAATTTAAAAGAGTACATAATCATACAAAAGAGAAATAAAATAAAGTAAGAGGTAAAAGACTTAAGAAACATAACAATTTATATATTAAAAAAGACTGTAAAATTAGATTTCTTAGTAACAGACTAAAGTTTGGTAGCCATTTGACATTCTGAAACGTCAGTTCTTTCCTAAAATTATTTTCTAGGGTATTCATTGTGGAAATGTAAAAAAAAAAAGAATGTGATTTAAGTCCTGCATTCTTCTTATCTTTCAGATGCAAAATTTAGTGGAACATAGATTAAATCTGTTTAAATAGGTGATATAAATTCCATGTTCAGTTTTAAAAAAAAAAAAAAGAAGCTTCTGTTTCCAGGACATTAAAGACAGATTGAAAAAAAGGCAACTTAAAATTAATAAATTTAATGTGAGAAATATAGGTCAACTGAATGACATTTATAATCCCTATGGACATCCATAATCCTTATCGTGTTAAGTAAAATAGTATTCCTTTGTCCTTCCTGATGTCAAAAAATAAAGTATCAACCTCAAGGACATATGAGAAATATAAAAAAAAATCATTGCCAAACTACCAGATTAAATATGTAAAAAGTTAGGGTAACTAAAACGTTAGACAAAATTTCTTTATTGCGCTTTAAATAAAATAGATTTTTCTAGTAAATTTGGTCAAAAGGAATTTCTATGATTAACTCCCAATAAAGATTTAAAAATATATACTGCAATCTAGCAAATTTAATGTGAGGAGTGAGTCGTATTGTTACAATATTCAAAATCTCTCTACTTTTATGATATTCAAAATCAGTAGTATCCCTTTAATTCCTTTAATAGGATGATGTCAAAAAGAAAGAATCAACCTCAAGGACATATAAGAAATATATTTAAAAATCATATTGCGAAACTAGCAAATTAAACGTGAGGGAAGCTAGGTTCCTATATACAGTTCTGGACAAAATTTCTCTATTACGTTTTATATAATCATTTCTTTATGAATCAACAGGCCCCAGAGATATTTATATGAGTCATTAAATTTCTAATTTTTATAATATTTTATAAATTTATATTTTATAATGTTATCAAATTGCTAATTTTTTAATAATAAATAATATAGTATAAATTATTATATTGGTTTAATATAAGACATTCTTCTTATTTAAAAAAAAATCATAAAAAGAATAAATAATATATAACATATAATTTAATCAAATAATAATACGACAATGTTTCTTATACGTAAGAAAATTTTAAAAGCTTAACATAAAATTTACTAACAATATTAATGTGTTTCTATTGATCCCTAATGGACCCCTGTCTTAATGTATTAATGTAAATAAAAAATGAATAGGAAAATGAAATTTCATTGTTTATTAGAGATCGGAATTTTTTTGAGAGGGTTTAGTCAATGACATTATGAATAATTTAAACCTTCCGGTATCTCTGGTATGTTGGCAGACTCAGGGAGTGGTGCCAGAGACATGATTCAGCGGACTTGGCAAGCTGTTGTTTAGTTTCCACGTGCTACTGATTTTGAAATCAGGCTCATAACAAATACAGTGCGAACAAAAAATATTGAGGTTAAAGAAGAATTCTAACCCGAACAGCACTATAATCTAGAAACGGCTTTGTAATTTTGAGTATTGGTGTTTTAAAATCTTTACTTTATTTTCATCTTTATATTAATCTTTACTTTGGTAGTTTTGCTTATGGAAATTTCAAAATTAAAAATTCGAAAATTTGCAAAAAATATATAGCTACATAAAGCATTAATATACAATTATAAAAATAAAAACTTAACATTTTTTAAATAATTAAAAAAAAATCTATCATTTCTAGATATCAATACTAAAAATGAAACAAAATAAATAAAAATAAATAAATAATTCAAAATATACGACAGCCAATATAAACAGAACGATGTAAAATTCGTTTTGTTATATTTTGGATAAAATACTATTTACTGGGAAATTTCCCTGGGTTAAGGTTGGGTTATTTATCATTTTAAAAATAAAAAAGTAAATCAATTATTGCAAGTTATGTAATATAAAATAATAAATAATTAATTAATAGAAAAAAATAAATTAAAAAATAATAAAAATAAATAAATCCAAAATACTGACAAAAATATAATCGACACAGAATGAAAAAAAATGGAAATTTCAGTTATGAAACAAAACAAATTTTTTTATTTTTACGTGAATTAACTCAGCAATAATTTGAATGATGGACAAAATTTGATAAATAATAATCTGTAAATGATTGTTCATAAAATAGCCTGTATATGATAGTTCATAAAATAATTTATATATTATTGATCATAAAATAATCTGTACATGATTGAGCATAAAATATTCTGCATATGATTGATCATAAAGTAATCTATATATGATTATTAAAATGCCTAAAAATTTTTTTTTATGACATAATAACATAATTCGAATTTATACATTAATCATCATGACTATTATTTTGATTATTATTATTTTAATTCTAATTTATTTTAATCTACTTTATACATAATTCTAATCATGTGAAAAAAATTATTATTTCTTTATCTCAGTGTGCTTTTTTAAACCACACAAGAAATTTTTAACAAAAAAATTATTAATTATTAATAAGAAATTTAATTTATAAATAGAAATATTTATATTTTACACAATTTATATGCATATTGGGTGGGATGTATTTTAAGCAAACAAAATTAGCAGTTTAGCAATGAAAAAAATATTATTGTATTCATTATTTTAAAGCAGTTTGCAAACAGGGAAAAGTTAATAGTTTAAATTTTATATTACTTCAACTTATGTATAACAATATATTTAAGCTAAATATAAGGATGCATAAAATCATGAAAATCGGTCAAAAATATTATAATCTATTTTTAAAACATTAGTTTAATATTTATTTATATATTATTAATAATTCAATAACATTTAGTTAAAATTATAATTGATTATAGAAAAATCTTTTCTACAGATTAAAAAAATCTTGAATACATCAAAATAGTTTTATATGCAAAAATAAATTTTAAAATACTAATAAATAACAGTAATATAGTAATGATATATAAATTTCGTTAATTTGTTTTCAAATGAAAATTTTAAATTGTCATTTGATTCTATTTTTTAAATTTGATATTTAAAACACAAAAAAAATATTTTTTTGTTCTAAATGCTTTGAAACTTCAAGAAAACTTTGTTAAATTCTTAAATGAAAGATAAAAATTCAGAAGCAAATAAATATAACAAAGGCTATGCATATTTAACTTTTATTATCAGAAAAGTCTCTTAAAGAGTGAGAAATAATTAAAAAATTATTTCATTTAAAAATTTAAGTTGATTAAAATTGTAAACATTTTCTTTTGAAGTGTTTTATGCTGAAGGTTTCTTTTAAAAACACAAAAAAATATTACCATATAAAAACACATTTTTTAATTATTTCAGTTTTTTTTTTTTGTTTTCATGTGATATTAATTCCTTTTTTCCAAGAAATGAAGAAATGATTCTAGCTAAATAAATATTTTTAAAATTGTTAAAAATATATTTTTTTTATGCAAATCGTTTTTATTACCAAATTTTTTTTTAAATACAAACTTAATATAAAAATCAAAATATTTTGACTTCATATAGTATTAAAATAAATCGTAAATTAAAATGAAAAAATTCATATCGTAAATTAAAATGAAAGAACAATGAATGTGAAATTTGTATTTATGAATTTCTAATTGTAAAATTAAATTTAACAAAACATTATTGTGAAGATAAAATATAAAAGATTGGATTATTGCAAAAATAAATTACTTTAATAATTGTTATATTTTATATATTTAATATGAAAAATACACTACACTATATGATTATATATAAAAAAATACAAAAAAAATAATACTTATAAAAAAAATCTTATACTTAATAATATTTATCATTTATTAAATAAAATTTGTAAATATTGACAGGATAAAAATTTTAATGTTTTGCTGATTTAAATACATCGTATGAATTAGCCAAAAAATTTATTAAAAGCAATCAGCTAGGTATTTGAAAATGAATTTATCAAAAGTTAAATAACGGAATAAATCAGATAGTTTATGATAATTTTTAAAAATTATTTATATATATTTCAGAAGCATCTTATTTTTCTAAATTTTCGTTCGCCAGCCTTTTAGTATTTAAAATACCGATTAAAACGATTAAGATTTAAAGTAAAAATATATACTGCACAAGAGCCTAAAAAATTAAATTTAACTTTTTAACTTAAAAGTCTATCGATACAAATTATTTATGTTATCCGGTGGCAACAGCAATGCAATAGTTAAAAAGTTAATTACATACATCAACCCCATTCAAATAAGGATATTATAATATCTTTGAAATATAATTTAATTTTTTTATTTTTTAATATAGTTTTCTTTATGAGGCTAATGGATATTTTAACATATTATTTTTAAAATATTTTCATATGAATTTCACTGAAATTTTATTTTTTATAAATTAGATTTGTAAAAATTGTTCTGCAATTTATTTCTTAATAAATATTATATATTATATTAATAATATAATATTAAATATATAAATGTTATATGAAATATTACATAAATATTATATGAAATATTATATAAATATTATATGAAATATTATATAAATATTATTGTTTATTGTTCATAGTTAAATATAATATTAAATCATTATCTTTTTTCAAATGAAATGAAATGTGAAAATAGACGGTCCCAAATATATGGATGTTTTATTTGAATAAGAAATGACAAGTTGTTTACGATAATTTTATAATTTTTAAAAAGATAATTTTATGGCAAATATCTTCTTTTACATATAATTTGTAGAATAATTGAACTTATTTCAAAGGGAAAAAGTTTTTTTTAATATTTTAATGTTTATTTTTTTAAATATTTTAATGTTTATATATTTATTATTTTTTAATATTTCGTTAATTTTTAATATTTTTTAATATTATTATTATTATATTTGGTTTTTCTTAATGTTATTTTGATTTTTAAAATTTAAAGAATTCCATTCTACGGGAATACATACTTAAATTTATTAATAATGTCATAAAACTAAGGGAGAAAAAATATTTATTTTAAGTGAATGTTTTTGGTATTTATTGTTAGAAGTAATTTCTTAAGAAGAATGGTTACAACAGAATTTCTATATTAAAAATTACACTGCCTCTTCAAATAAAATTACATATATCTTTCAATTGCGATGAAGAAAATGAATAGTTAATATCGAAAATAATAATAATTGTATTTACTGAAAGCAATTTAAATTCGAAACAAAAAAATATATACTTTTAAAAATCTGCAAAAACTGTTCAAAACGTTTATAATATTATTGTAAGCATTACTTTTAACTTTTTCATTCCTGCAAACATGAAATAACTTTAAAATTTTCTGCGTACTTAAAGGCAATAAATCTATTTATTCCAGCTAATTTTTGGAAATTAATTTTTTTGACTAAAATTGAAGTAACCTCTTTTCGATTTTTAAAAAAAAACTTACAATTTGTCGCATATATATATATAAATATATATATATACATAATGAGCACAATGTATCAACATAAAAATCAAAGAACTGACACCAAGTGAACTAGAATCGCAACTATTTTTGTACAACAATAGCCACTATCAATATTCTCTACACGCAAATTGTTAAACAAAGCAATTATAACATTCGTTATACAGAAACCTAGAAGTGTCTTAATTTTAGACTTCTTAGACAAAGAAAAAAAAGGAAGAAATTATTCAAGATTCTAAGTGCTCATACGCTCCAGCAACGAAACTGAATATCATTAGAGATAGCCAAATAACGATAGACTGAAGGGCAAGAATTACATTGGCAGATAAAAAATACAAATATTTATAGAAAATATACAAAAACAGAATTGCCCAGAAAATCCGTAAGTCTCTAAATAAATTAGTGAAGTCAAACAGAAATTCTTTTAAAAATCCAAAAGAAATTATTTTTAACATTCTGAGGACGGCTTTATCAAGAAATATGTACGCTTAGGATATTTAAACCATGTTGTTTCTACTCGCTAGATGATTGACCTAAGTCAAAAATATATTTAACGGCGTATCCCGATAACAGGAATGGACAGAAAAATCATAATTTTATCAATTGTAACGTGATTGTTTTTAATAACATGGCCATTAAGCAATTTGTATACGTGTACTTCATGAACTTGGAAAAATAATAAGAAAAAAAAATCTGATTTTTAGTTATTGTTATATTTTTAATGTTTTCTTTTCAAATTTAAATATTTTAAATGAAGGTGTTTTTCATGCATGAAAGATAAAAATTAACGAAAAATAAAATTCAATATTTGGAACCTGATTTGTTAAAATTGACGATAATCTAAAATTTTAATAACGAATTATTTAGAATTTTTGTCACCTTTTGGTTTAAATGCAGAATTTGTAAAAAAATATCTAAATAGCTAAAGGATTAAATTTTATTTTTTTTAGAAAAGAGACCCTACTAGTACAGCAATATGAAGCTAATTTTATTCGTATTGAAAACTACTTAACAAATAATTGTTTCTGCAAATGAGGAAATACATTTAAATTAAATATTCGAATTAGTATTCGTTTATTTAAAATTTGTCTTATATTTAAAGTTGTAAATATTTTAAAACTATTTAACAAAAACAACTGTGAAAACTATAAAATTAATAAGTTATATTTTAATTAAATAAAAAAATGTAAATAATTATTTGAATACTTATTTTGCGTATTTTGATTTAGTAGGTAATTGTCAACAATTTTTATCAATTAAAGTCTTTGCAGAATTTTTAAAATAAAATTCTACTAAAAGTGCTATATAAATGTAGTGATATTTTCAATAAAAAATTGGGAAATTTTTTAAAGAAATAATTATGAATTTCTGGAAATCCAGGAAACTTATCTATATTTTCTAAAAGTTTGAGTATGAATAATTGATTTGTAAGATGGATCAAAATTTTTAAATAGCCAAACAAAATGTTTAAAATACTCTACTCTTCCTAATCAAGTATTTTATATAGATATTAAATTTAAAATCATTTTTACACGTGTGCTGAGTGAAACTGTATATCACCTCTCATTTTTTAATAACCTTCCTAATACACGGTGTTGATTAACATTTGATGCAAATTGTTACTACGATCTCAACAGTTTCATTCTGTTAAATTCATTTGCAAAATTCCAAAACTCTTGCACGTGCCTATGACGTAGCATTAATTTTGTGACGCAATAAATGCTCGTACGTCTGAAGGCAATTAGTAAAGAACGAAAAACATTAAATCTTAAATGGTTACAGAATTAAAATGAGTGATTTTGAGGACGTTTTTATTTAATTATTGAAGAAAAAATTATCATTGAAATAATTTTATGTTAATTATATTCATTAATAAAATTCTGCTAAAAATACTATATATATGTACATATGCGTATGTAATATACACTCAAGAGCCAAAACATTATGACTATCCCTACATTTTGCAATGAACTCGCCTAGATGACGTGGAAGGCACGTGATCAGTTGGAAGTGGTATTTAACTGGTATTAAGTGGTGGTATTAACCATGCCAAAGGCGGGTTAAAGCTGTGTTGCGCGCCAAAGGTGGGCCAACTCGGAATTGACAGGTGGTCATAATGTTTTGGCTCTTGAGTGTGTATATATATATATATAATATCTTTCAAAACTGATATATATATACAAACTTTTTGAGCTATTTGCATTTACTTCAGATTAATGTACAGAAAAACAATCTTAGAATTTTAGGGTTATTTTTAAAACATTTTCTGTTCCATTTTTTATTTCAGTATCAAATTTAAAACAATTAATCCTACCACTATTATAATCATTTTTGGAAACCGATTTTATAAATTTAGATTATAATTAAATTCACATAAATTCTAAATTATTATATTTTTATGATTTTTTTTTAAATTTATGCAATTTTTCTAATAATATATTTCACAAAATTATAAATTACTTTTGACGATTCAAAATATTAATGATGGTGATATGAAAACTGGAAACCTATGTTGTCTGTTGGTTTGTTTTTATTAATCTGACATTAAGACTACTGATAAAACTAATTCTCTTCAAAATTCGTGCTACAGCAAGATTTTAATCGATTGCCTTCCAGGATTTTCTGACCAAAAATCAATAACAAGTATCATTAAAAAAAGCAAATCACTTTAATATGTATAATAATTTTATCATATTTTGGGTGGTAGTTTTTAAAAAATTGTGATTATACTATTTCTTTACTCAGTGTGCGGTTTTCATTTAAATAAAATATATTTTATTCTAATTTTTCACCGTTTATGCATATGTATATTTTTTCAAGGCCATTCCAATCATACTGATTAAGGTCAGGGTTGCTCAATACAAAACAGAATAATCGTTACGAATATATCCCCGGTATTGTTACAAATATGGCCCAGAATTATTATCAATGCAGCCACGGTATTATTATGAATGCGGACCAGAATTGTTACGAATGTAACACCTGTGTTGCTATGAATGGGGCCCACAATTTATGAATGCAGCCCCGACATTGTTATAAATAGAACCACGGTACTTTTATGAAGTGGACTAGAATATTGTTATGAATGTAGACACGATATTGTTATGAATGTAGTGTAGAAATGCTATGAATGCAACCATGATACCTTTATGAATATGTTCCAGAATTTTTATACATGCAGCCATGGCATTGTAATGAATGCAACCATGATATTGTTTTAAAGTGGCTTAGAATTGTTATGAATGCACCCACGATATATGAATGGGGCGAATTTTTGTAGATACAGCCACAGCATTGTTATGAATGCAACCAGAGTAATGTTATGAATGCGGCCCAGATGTGTTATGAATGCACCCACGATATATGAATGGGGCGAATTTTTGTAGATGCAGCCACAGCAATGTTATGAATGCAACCAGAGTAATGTTATGAATGTGGCCCAGATTTGTTATAAATGCAACCACTGTGCTTTTATGAATGTGGCGCAGAATTGTTATGAATGCAACTACGATATTTTATGAATGTGGTCGAATTTTTATGAATGCAGCCACGATATATGAATGGGGCCTAGAATTGTTATGAATACAGGCATGATATTGTTATGAATATAGCGCAGAATTATAATAAATGCACTCACGGTATTATTACAAATGTGATCCAGATTTATTATGAATGGAACCATGATGTTTTTATGAATGGGGACCAGAATTGTTGTGAGTGCAGCCACGATATTGTTATGAATGTGGTCCAGAAATATTATGAATGTAGCTCAACATGAAATTATAAAATTTCTTAAGGCATTGAGATTTTTATATATGAATTATATTTATGTTATGCAATTGTAATTACACATAAATCTGCGATAAATAATAAATTTATTGAATAATAAATACCAAACAATTAAGACTTCCTATTTTATAAAATATTCCTTTTTTTCCGTACAATTTTTTTTATTTCAATAAATAAAACTTCTTGGTTGTTGAATGATTTAAGGAAAATCTTTTCGGAAATAAATCAACGATTTTTATACTTCAATTTTTGCTTTTTTTTATTACCGTGAATATTCAGACTCTACAGTATTTATTAAATTGTTCTGATTAAAACTATCGTTAATTAAATAGTATTTTATATGTAGCTCGAGGTTTTTCTTTTTTAAGGTTTTTTTCGTTTTTCAAATTTTTCCCAATGAAGCTAATGTGGTTGGACTGGACATTCTTGATTTAAGCATAGAGTATAAAAAATTAATTTTCGACACAAGGGAAATTTTATTAAAATAAGATCTGTAAATTTCATTTCTACTTGAATTCTGTAATTGAGGGATTTATTAAGTAATAATGTTCTAAAATTTAGAGATATTATTTTTTTATGAAGGGTATTTTGTAATGTATAAAATTAATCTTTATTTCAATTTTTAATAATATATTTTTTTATTAAATGCGTAATTAAATAAGGAATCGATAGTATCTCTTTAAAAAAAATATTGTCTTTTTCTTCCTTTGAGATTTATGCCTTAGCGTTCAAGGTCACTTCATTCATATTGATTTTGAATGACAAAAATTTCTTTTAGTAACGAAATTTTCACTTCTCCCTGGCTAACTTATTAGAGATTTTTCCAAACGTTTTGGTAATTTATTAATAAGCTAAATTGCAATAATGAGAATATTTTTAATATCACTAAAGATTTTTAATCCAGTTATCCTGTGATGAATATGTAGAATAGTTATAATTTAATCGATATGATATATTATTTAACGATATGATTCATATAATGTAATGATACGATTGATATAATTTAATTGATATGGATTATATACTATATGTTTAATATAGGCGAATAAAAAAAAAAAGCTATGTTTTGATTTGTGATATTAAAACAGATTTTTAAATAATTTTTGTGAATTGTTTTTGAATACTTTAATAATGATTGTAACCAATATGATGAATATATTTGTCCAGTTATAAATTAGACGTATAAAATAGGTAATTTTTTTGGTATTTGTGAATGATTGATTTTTTTTATATTTAATAACGTGTGTCTTCATAAATGATTCAACCACTTTGTCCATATAATCCAGGGAACAAAATTGATTAATTGAATTTTTATGTTGAATAATATGTATGATTTTGTTTGCACTTCTACGGCAAATTTTGTTTACTATGTGTAGGCCAGAGATTGTATTTTTTATATACTAAGCGTTATATATATACAATAATTTGTTTGTGCCTCGAAGGTAGATTTTGTATGTTTTTACTATGTTGTAGGCAAGATATATGACAGATATTGTATTTTTTTGTACTAAGAGTTATATATATATATATACTACTTTGTTTGTACCTCGAATATAGATTTTGTATGTCTTTTATTATGGTTTTGGTAAGATAGCATTATAGACAAAGATTGGTTTTTTTTGTACTAAGGTGTAACCAAGATGATTTTAAGCATGATCAAATCAGTAATTGAACAATATATTGGATTATGAATAATAAAATAAAGCTAAAAATATTCTATAAGTTTGCAGTTTTCTTAATCTTTGGCGATTTATCCCATCACTTGTCGGTCCTAAAAAATTAATGACATTGTTGGTGATTTGAATTGACCACTCCTGAAATGAATATCTCTGCGGACCCACAAGTATCTGTTAATAAATATTTTTGAGTAATTATTATGTATTTTAATAATAAAATTTGTAAGACTGCTGTTTCTTTATCTTTGGCTATTTATCCCATCTCCACGGTCCTAGAAACTTAATGACACTGTTATTGATTTGATTTGGCCACTTCTGAAATGAATATCTCTGTGGACCCACCAGTACCTGTTAATAGACGTTTTTGAATAATTATTGTGTATATTTATAATAAAATTTGTAAAACTGCTGTTTCTTTGGCGATTAATCCCATCTCTTGCTGGTCCTAGAAAATTAATGACGTTATTGATTTGATACGGCCCCTCCTGAAATGAATATCTCCGTGGACCCACCATACATTTTTATATCCTGTGGAAGAATCGGCTATAAAAAGAAACATGATAATAACTTATTGGAAATGAAATACATGCACTACTACTGAAGAAGTAAAAAAGAAAAGAGAGAGACGGACTCACCCCTGAAGAAGAAGAAGAAGAAGATCTGAAAGAGGACGAGATGATGAGACGACGATGCATTATATAAAAGAAGAATATAAGAGATGACCAGAAGAAGCACCAAAGAGATAGAGAGGTAAAAAGGATACGTGTATGTAAAGGCTGCTCTGTAGGAGGACAAATTGCGCAGCTACCAACCAAGCACTACTTCAAACATCGGTTTCGATCGAGACGGCGTTGATGTTGTTGTTGTGGAGGGGGTTGCAGTTGGGCTTCTTCTGGGCGTAGAGCGCGTTCTCGACGCTGAGCAGCATGCCTTCCTCCAGTTCCATGATGTCCGAGGCGGACTCGCTGACGGAGTCCCTCTTGAGCTTGGCGCCCACCGTTCCGGGCAGGTAGGGGCAGCTGGTGACGTGGTTGAAGTTCTGCGACTGCATTTCCTCCTGGTCCGTCTCACGGTGGTAGAAGTAGTTGAAGTTGGAGACTATGACGGGCACGGGCAGGGCGATGGTGAGCACGCCGGCGATGGCGCACAGCGAGCCCACCAGCTTGCCCCACACCCCGACGGGTCGCATGTCCCCGTAGCCGACGGTGGTCATGGTGACCACTGCCCACCAGAACGCGTCCGGGATGCTCTTGAAGAAGGAGCGCTCCGAGTCCGCCTCCGCGTAGTAGACGGCGCTGGAGAAGAGGATGACGCCGATGAAGAGGAAGAAGATGAGCAGGCCGAGCTCCCGCATGCTCGCCTTGAGAGTCCGGCCCAGGATCTGGAGGCCCTTGGAGTGGCGGGAGAGCTTGAAGATGCGGAACACGCGCACCAGACGGATGACCCGGAGGATGGCCAGGGACATGGCCTGGTTGTTGCCCCTCTCGTTGATGGGCCTCTCGTGCGGCCGCTGTCCGCTCACCACGGTGGCCAGCGTGATGAAGTAGGGGATGATGGCCATGAGGTCGATGCTGTTCATGGCGTCGCGGCAGAAGGCCATCTTGGAGGGGCAGGCCAGGAAGCGGACGAGCAGCTCGAAGGTGAACCAGATGATGCAGCACGTCTCGATGATGAAGAAGGGGTCCGTGGTGCGCGGCACCTCGTCCTCGATGACGCGCGTCATGTTGTTGGTGGTGTTGAAGAGGCGGTAGTGCTTGAACTCAGGCAGCGTCTCCAGGCAGAAGATGAAGATCGACAGCAGGATCACGACGACGGACACGATGGCGATCACGCGCGCCCCCTGCGAGCTCTCGGGGTACTCGAACAGAAGCCAGAGCTTGCGCTGCAGCTCGTGCTTGGGCAAGGGTCTCTCCTCCTCTTTGATGAACCCCCTCGTCCTCGCGGAACTTGTTGAACGCCATCTCGCCCAGCTCGTAGAACTTGATTTCCTCGGCGAATACGTCCAGCGGCACGTTCACGGGCCGCCGAAGCCGCCCTCCGCTCTGGTAGTAGTAGAGGATGGCGTCGAAGGAGGGCCGGTTCCGGTCGAAGAAGTACTCGTTGCGCAGCGGGTCGAAGTACCGGATTCGCCGAGCCGGGTCCCCAGCAGGGTGTCCGGGAACTGGTTCAGCGTCCGCAGCTGCGTCTCGAACCGGAGCCCGCTCACGTTGATCACGACCCGCTCGCAGTAGTCGTGGTCGTGAGGGATGGGCTCGAAGTTGCACAGGGGGCAGGGACAGCATCTGAGCTCCGCCCCCCTCTCCTCCTCCCGGGGCCCGCCGCCCCCGTCGTCGCCGCCGTGCAGCTTCGGCAGGGACCTGGACAGAGAAACAGAGCGTGAGAACTCGCCGCTGCTGCACCTTCGCAGGGGGGCCGGGGGCACGAGGAGCACATTGCGCCGGGGCCGGAGCACGGGGTCACCCCCACTTCTCGACCAGGTGGAGCTTCGAAATGGTGGCGGATGGCGCGGTTCACCCTTTCCACCGACTCCGACGCATCCCTGTCCCCGTCCGCATCGAGCACTGAGAGCCGGGGAAGCGCGCCCGCGGTTTGCCCCCTTCCGCTCCGGCCGCCAAAGAGCGCGCCAACTCGCCGCCTCCTCGCGCCAACTGGCCCCCGCCGAGCGCTTTTTTTCAATCGATTACATCAAACTTCTCTCATTTTAAATTTAATACACATTTTAAATAAAATTTAAATTTTTTTTTTTATTTGCTATTGCTTATTTATTTATGATACTAATAAATTTAAATAAAAGCCATTTACGAATTTAACTCTTAGAATTAATATGAATTGTATATAATAGTTTCTTTTTTTGATATAGGATAATCAATAGTTTCATTCAACAAAATTATTTAATGTAATTAGTGTAATTAATCTAAAGCAAATCTGTACCAGTTCTCATAATTTAAATATTTACCTTTGTTAAATAATTAATGGTTTCATATATCAAATATTTGTTAACTTTTCTAATAATATTAACCCAGCAATAAATTAAACATTATTCTATGTAAAATTTGGAAACTCAATATATTTATCAATTATAAAATTTACATCGATTCAAATGTTTTGAATACAAATATATGAAATATTATGTTAATATTAAATGTATTTATTGTTACAAATTCAAACAAAAAACCATTTTATAATATAGAAAATAATTTAAAATTAAAATATAAGAAAGCGTGTTAAGAAAGTGTATTAAAATGTAATATTTTTAAATGTAATTGTTTTGTTTGTTTACAAATATTTCATTAATTTCAAAAGAAAATGTAATCTATGAAATAGAAACCACAATAAATCTCAAAATGGTTATAGAATACAATATTTCGAAACAAAAATTATAAAATTTATGTTTGGTTATTCAAGAAATTTTTTCTCAAAAGAAATATTAAAAAATAAAAATGTAATGATTATTATAGATTTTTAGTGTAGATTTTTTTTATTAGTTTGTTTCAAATTATTTATTAACTCATTATAAAGTACTTTACATTATTGAAACAAGTAAACAAATACTTTAATTCTCAAATTTCATTTGTCGACAAACAATTTTTCAAAAAATTTAAGTTAACATCAAACGGATTTTTAAATACTTATTTTGAGATATAACTGTTATGTATTTTGAAATATTAACTAATATGATGTCACAGAAATATAGTCAATCATGAAAAATTTTACATTTGAAATATTTTAATGTATATGCCACTTAATTTATGCATGATTTAATTTATATATTATTATTTTATTTATTACTAGCTATATTATTGTTTTGTTTAAATATAATATACTAAATTTCAATGACTTTTAATTAAATAAAATAATATTTACAATTAGAAAATTAAAATTATTAATTAAAATATTTCGACTTAAATATTTCTATTTAAAATCATCAATTCGGACAATAAAATACTAATATATATTAGTTTTAGATCATTATTTTAAAATATTAATTCAGTTCTAAAATTAAAATTATTAATTAAAATATTTCTAAAATCTAAAATTTCTATTTAAAATTTTATAGTTTTTAATGAAATAATACATAAAATAAACTATTCCTACCCATATTAAATATTACTTTATCATTTTTAGAAATAAAATATTTATATAAGTTTTTGATCATCAATTAAAATTTTAATTCAGTTTTAAAATTAAAATAATCAATTAAAATATTTCTAAAATTTAATTTTGTTGTTTAAAATTTTACAATTTTTAATGAAATAATACATGAAATAAACACTTCCTTCTCGTATTCATTTAAGTATTAGTTCATCATTCGCGAAAATAAAATATTTATACCTTTATAAGTTTTTGATCACCAATTTAAAATTTTAATTCAATTTTAAAATTAAAATTATTAATTCAAATATTTCTGAGATTTATTATTTCTAGTTAAAAATTAAAATTTTTTAATGAAATAATGCGTGAAGTACACTTTTGCTTTTCATATTCATTTATGTATTACTTCATCATTCTTGAAAATAAAATCATATATATCTACATAAGTTTTTTGATCATCAATTAAAAATTTTAATTCGTCTTTCCAATATAGACTTTGTAAAAATTAAATTAATTCTCTCATTAAATTTTTTAACGTATATTCCCTTTTCGAAAATTTGAATTTAAAAATATTTGAATAAAAGATAAAGATATAAAAAGGTAAAAGTATATCAAGCTAAGTGCTATTGTTATAATATAATGATATTTCTATTCATTTTTTATGTATTTTAACTGCAGATAACCTTGTTATAACAATGTAATGATTGAACTGTTTATTGAGGGACTGGGACGATAAATCTGTTGACTGGAAAGTCTTTCCGTTGAACTAGGGGAGAAAGGATGTCTTAGATGCCACCTCTGGGGAAGTGTTCATTTAAACTTAAGGCAATAAAACAAGAGTGCGATTTAACATTTCCCAGTGAATGCACATTTGGTAACGTTGAATTTACTATATCTCAGTCGTTTCAGATCAAAGTTCTCAAAATTTATAAACAACAAAAAGTTAAGCAAATTTTGATTGAAAAATCTTATTTGTTTGAAAAAAATTGTTGTAATTTGAAAGATAAGATTATTAAAGATAAAATCATATTAATTTAAATAAGAAATTGTTTTCGAAAGTCCATTAATTTTAAAGATTAAGATATTATCGAAAATTTTAACACAAGTATAGTTTGTTTTTTAATCAATTAGAATATATCACAAGACGTCATTGCATTGCTTTACTATTGAATATCGTGATATTTTGTCTTATTGAACACATAATATTTATAAGAATTAGATTTTCGGTTTATAAAATACAGACATTTGAATAAGATTTCTAAGCAATTATGAACCAAAAAATTAGTCTTCTTAAACCATAATTTGGATCGAACACACGTGAGAACTTGAAAGGGGGGTGGGAATGATGAACCATTCAGTTAGCAATTTGCTAGAACCTTTTAGTATATAAGTAAAGATATAAGTATTCAGTAAAGAGCTGTCAGTAGGAAGAACTACTCTTCAATCTACGGCCTTCAGTGATCACTGTTTAAATTGCAATTAATTGCACATTAGTGCTAAGACGTCATAACTGATACATTTATACTAATATCTGACACGCGAAAAATAATAATTAATTGTAACTTACCAATGTACATTAAAAACTAATACAAACTAATAACAGATACAAACAAATTAAAAGTTATTACTAACTCATACCCGAAAAAATAAAATAATAGATAAATTGAAAATAAAAATAATTGATAAATGAAAAAAAAAACCTGATGAATGAAAAAAAAAAAAAAAAACTGATAATTGAACAATAAATACTGATACAGAGAAAAAATAAAAATAAAAATTTAAATAAAATAAAATCCAATACAGGGAAAATAAAAAATTAACTGACGCTGGGACAATTAAAATAGATGCTAACTGATATACATAAAATAAAAACTGATGCGCTTCTCCTCACTACTATTGCTTCAGTGGAAAACAACATTTCAAGGTTAAAAAACACAGAGGTACTCATTTTTTGGGGTTTCTGAAATCTAATGCCCTAAATTTTAAATTGTGTTCCCTTAATACTGCCCTTAACATCCCTTAATACATCCCTTAATACTTAATACATCCCTTTAATACTGCGAAGTTATATGAAAATTAAAAATTGACATTAATAACTGATATGTAAAAATAAATACTGACAATAAAAGTTGATAAATGAAAGATAAAATTGATACTATAAACAGAAGCAAGAAAAATAAAAACTAATAATAATAGCTGATACACGAAAATTAATAATAACAATAATTATAACTAATAACAATAATAATAATAACTAATAACAATAATAATAACAACTAATAACAATAATAATAATAACTAATAACAACTGATAAATAAGAACTGATGCATATAACTGTTACATGAAAAAAAAATAAAAATAAACAAATGAAAAATAAAAACTGATACAAATAACTGATACACGAAATATAAAAACTAATAGCAACTGACAAATAAAAACTGATTCTAATAACTGTTATGAAAAATAAAAAAACTGATACTAGTGACTCATACGTGAAAAATAAAAGCCGATAAATGAAAAACAATAGCTAATAAATTTAAAATAAAACTGATCAATGTAAAATAAAAACTGATAAATGTAAAAATAACATTAAAATAATTTAATAACTGTTTAAATACAGTAAATAATGCATTTACGTTATGTTTTTATCTTTATTGAAACCCAAAACGTGCAATTTGAATTTTTTTTTTTGAAGATCAATGGGAAGTTAATTTTAGTAATAATAAAAACTGATCTAATAACTGATAAAAGAAAAGAAAACTGGTAGATACTCATGAGCTTTGCGTTGAAGGTTAAGAAATAAGAAAAATTTCAGTTCAAATGAGTTAAATCAGTTTACAGTATTAATAGGCTCATGAGGTAGACAAATCAATAAGTCGGAAGTCTCTCCATTAGATTAGAGAAAGAGGGAGGAAGGTTATAAATACCAAAACCTGAGTATAGAGGTGCGATTTTTTAATTTGGATAGCAATAGGGATGAACGTTCGCATAACAATAGTGTTCTTTTTAAGTAAATTCATAAACTATGTGATTCTAAAATTAGAAGCGTAAATGCTTCTGCATTTTAAGTGAAAGGATGCATAAAGTACTACTATTAAATTATTATTTTTTGTAATAAGATTAACACGATACATGATTTTAATGCTTTAGTAACAATAACCAGGGGCCTGATGGCCGAATGACCAGCTTTTATGGCGCTCGGTGCCACAGGGTTCGAATCCCGGAGGTGCCATGGGTGCTTATAGCGTTTCGAATCCACTTTAAAACATATGTCCCGGTCTAATATGACTACCACACCACATCACTGTGCCTAGATCGAAGTTGCCCCTTTACAGTTTGGGAATGATGAGTGAGAAGAAGTCTGATTGGGCTCTGTCACGCTCTACGGTCATAAGGAGACTGGGAACTACGATTTAAAGTGGATTCCAAACCACTACAAACATTAACGGCACCGGGAGGGATTTGAACCCGAAACCTGTGGTACCGAGCGCCAGAGCGCTACCCACTCGGCTATCAAGCCCCGATGTAATATGACTGTAAGAGAGTTGGGAATAGGGCTAACAACTCTACATAGTAAAAAGAAACAACTCCTTTCTTGAAATCTGCCAGTAGACAGACGGCCTTGGCACAGAATGGGGATTGAAGAAGAAGTAGCAATAACCATAGGCCGGATGACCGAGTGACTTATGCTCTGGTCTTGGCTTGCGCTGCTGCCTTCGTGTTCGAGTCCATGTGGTTCCATTGTTGTTTGTAGTGGATTGGCATCCACTTTAAACCGCAGGTCTAATTCAGGTGGTCCCGGTCTAATATGACTGCAGAGAGTTGGGGCAAGGATTGACAACCCTATCACGTAAAAGAAAACATCTAATTCTCTCGAAATCTACTAGCAGGTAAATGGATGACCTTGGCTCACCATAGGGATTAATAATTTTAAATGTAATTTTTACTGTTACTTGACATACAAATGATTCGTAACACTAATTTTTTCAAAATTTTTTATGTTATTTCAGATCGAATCAATTATGTCTGTTTGACATACGGGAAGCCACCTGTGGCTTTCTGAACCCTCCTTTTAAAAAAGCTCTGTTTCAGATCTCCTGAAATAGCATATTTGTTACCTCGCTCTCTTTTCTGTGGGTCTAAAGAATCGGATCGTTTTTCCAGTTAACTTGGCTCGGGGGT
>BPLR01012324.1:0-24470 GCA_021605095.1 Caerostris extrusa | reverse complement strand
CAAGATGATCGTAATGTGAGTAGATGTTACAGCACAGGTCGCCTGAGTTATAACGCCGAATGAGGATTTTGAGCACAGCATCAGACCCATAACTCGCCGCTCTCTTCAGTCAGTGCCGGGCAGCTTCATGTAAATGTGCACAGACGCTTGGGTGACACACCATATGCTCGTAGGCCTGCCAGACGTTCATTTACCGGCAACTCACTGTCGCCTGTGATTAACCTGAGTAGAGAGCCTGCATTGTGGTCAAAATGCAACAGCGATCTTGTGTGATGTTTTCCCGGACGAGTCCAGGTTTATTTGCAGTCTGATTCTCGCCAGACTTTCATATGGAGAGCGCCAGGTACCCGTTACCACCAAGAGAACACCATTGAACGACACCGTTACGGTGGTGCAGGATGGCTCATTTGGGGAAGAATTATTCTTGGTTCCAGAACTGACCTGCATGTTCAAGAGTGTAACGATGACACGCCACATCTATCGGGGTGTCATTCTGGAACAACATGTACGTTTGTTTCGGGCGGCAGGGTGCTGAATTTCTCGTTTATGGATGACAACGCCTGTCCTCACCGTGCAAACATTGTAGACGAATGCCTTGGGAGGATGTCACCCGTATGGATTGGCCAGCATACCACCGGACTTGAACTAATAGAGCATGTGTGGGTATGCTTGGCCGACGAATTGCAGCCCGTCAACCCCCTCCCACCTGTCAAATCGGAACTTCGAGGGCATTGCTTGATGAGTGGTGTAATATTCCCAAGATTAGATTGATAATTTATTACTCCGTACATGCCTAGGCGTTGTCAAAAAGTTTGGAGACCCCTGTTCTAGAGTATTATGTAAGACAGGTGTGTTTGTAGGAAGATCTGATCTTTACCTGCATAATAAAAGGTAGATAACAATGAACAGAAAGTAGTGCAACCTACTTGTAACTCGAATCTTTCCGGCTTTTGTGCTAGTCACCAATTCTCCCGTCAGTCTGTGCCTCGCCTGGCACCTGTAACTCCACCGGGCGTCTTCCTCTTGCGTCTCGCGGATCAGCAGATCCCCGAGTGCAGCACCGTGTACGAGTGAGCTGCGTGGAAAGAAAGAAATCAAATACAAAATAACCAAACTTGCATTTCATGCACAGAACATAAAAAGATAGAATCATCATATTGGACAGGCATTCAGACAGTAGCATAAGTCATATCTGTTTGGCGAGTTACTGCGCGATCTCTTGGACAACCGCTAGTTCCAGTGGCAACTTCTGCTATTGCATCGTCCGATACTGCTTCCCGTCCTCTGTCAGCTCTAATTCTAGCGATCCAGTTGTCACGTATTTTTTTTTTTTATCATCTCTCTCAGAGATTGAATCTTTAGGGTGTAAGTTATGAAGCCTTTTAAATTCCCTAAGAGCCTCCACACAGCATTACATTCACTAATGTAAAAGAACTTTCGAGTAAACACGCTGAATTGGGTAGGTTGCATTTGAGGCAAAATTAACGGAACTACTGAATGAAGTTTAGCTGTCATTTTAAAAGGGAATGAGGAGCGCTGCAACATGCTTAAAGCACTAGGAAATTTCGAAACTCTACCTAGATTATAGAAATTTCATAATAAGCACATGGCAATAGCGCCAAAATCTCCTCTATCGGTGATCTTTTGATACTTTTGCTGTGATGAAATCATTTCTCTATGTCGTCCACAATCTATAAATGAAATTTGGTTTCATTCTATTAATTAGCTTTAGATGCCTCCAAACAAGGAAAGTTATTTTATGGCCATCCTGAATTTTCCACAAAAATCTCACATCATTTGGTACTTCCTTATTACTGTACATCATGAATCTCAATGTATGATGCTAAAAGTTTGACTGTCACTTACCTTCCATCCATCACCTGGCACCATTTAAATAGTAATGAAAAATAAATATAGGAAATAATAATAGAATAATAGGAAAAAGTAAAAAAAATAAATATCCATCTTTCTTTAGTAAACAATTTAGTGTAGAATCTTGAGCGTCCCGTCTTTAAATGTTTTAATAATTATGTACGAAAACTTTTGCATCGACTGAACATTAATAAAATGTGAATTATTTATCTCAATTTGTCCTTTTTTAACTTTCTATGGTCAAAATAAGTTTTATTAACTCAGTTGTCATTGAAGCCGATATCTGTGTCAAGACAATCTGAAGACCCTGAAGAATCTTAGGCGCTGAAATCCTTGTGCAAATCTAGTTTATTACTGGAGTATATATATGCTTTTCTTTAACGTTACTTAAATATATTAACTGTTTAATTACATTACAATAAAATGTTCAAGAAATTTATTTTTTGGCAAAAAGAATTTTATTTTATTTAATTTTTTTTTGTAATTGATGTAATAAATTATTTTATAGAAATTTTTAAAAACATTTTAAGACATAAGAAAGCTAATATTTGATTAGTCCCTGAATATAATAAAAACATTCTATTTGACAAAAATTTTTTCTATCATTTGTCAGATACACTTAATTAATATCACGGATCTCATATTAAAAAGCATCAGGCCCCAAATTTTAACATTTGGGGACATGATATTTCTTGCAATTCATTGGAATTGGAACATTTGGAATTGTAACATTGCGTATATATTTGAAATCCATACATAAAAATGCAAATTAGGACAATTTTGTTTCCTTTGAAACGGAATAATTGCAATAAGAAGAAGGATATTTTGCAAACAAATCTTTAATAACGAAATAAAAACAGATTTTCCTTAATGAAACAGTAAACGCATCACTTTCCAGTGGATTCCATCACACGTTGGAATGGATGGAAACGAAAGGGCAGATTTTCTGGCAAAAAAAAAAAAAAAAAAAGAATAGTTCCTGGACAATATACTATTCCTGTTGACTCTTTTAGAACGACTATAGTGGACAAAATTAAGTAATCATATATGAGTGAATTATTATCTAACACCAAAGGAAAAGTCTGGGAGACAATCGGAAATAACTGTAAAAAGTTTAAAAACTCGCAAAGAATCTGTCGCCAATTTTAGTTTAAGAACTTACTACAGGCACGACTGCCTGGCCAAAACTCTGACCAAAATAGGGATTGTGAACTGTGATGTAAGTGCTTTATGTAAGAGAGAGAAAATGAATGTGAGGTCCACTACTTGTTTGCTCGGGACAGGATTCTTAACTTACAACAGAATGGTGATTTGGGTACTCTTTATTGGAGGGCCAGTTTACTTTAGTCTGTCGCTCTACGGTCATCATTTGCACACATTGGGCTAATTAGACCGGGACCTACAGTGTAACGTGGATTCCGGAACCACCAACAAATATCCATGCCACCGCCAGGATTCGAACCTGAAGATTGTGGTATCAAAAGACCAGAGCGCTAACCAATTGGCCCTCAGGCTGCTCTTGGAGGGCCAGAGAAAACATGTCCTGATCCCACGAACTTTTATTAGGGTGCTCCTAGCTTTTTAAATTTTTGTCCTTAGAACATTTAACTTATTTTTAACTGTTTTTAAGGCTCTTTGGCCATTTTTGTTAAGAATGTCTGTTCTTTCCCCTTTGTAATTTTGATTTGTTTATATGTCTTTTTTGTCTACGGTAAGTGGCCAAATTTGTATGGATTGAGTTCCAATAAAGTCATAGACAACAACACAACAAAAATCGATTCATTATTGAAAAGTACGTTTAAAACTTTGATGATTCTTTTCATACAATCTTTTCCATTATTTAAAAATACAATAAACAATTATGCAGAAAAAAAATTGTCAAATTTAAATGTTTAGTTTTGGGAAGAAATTAATTATTTAAAAAAATCATGCAAATTTTTCGTTTCCCTAAACATCTACAATCTAATTTCTTTTTTTCCCTCTCAAAAACTTATTTGATATTTATTATTTTATATCATTGAATGTAAATGAGGCGTAATTTCTTTTTATTCTTCGACGATTTGAAGTAATTTCCCCAAGATAATTTCATTTGTGTTTATATTTCTAATTGAATCCCATTGTTTGAGATTTGCTTATTTTCATTTCTTTTAAAATTATCAGAATAAAAATTCTTAATTGTTACCCCAATGTTTTTGCACGAATTCTCGAATACAATTAAAACCGAACGTTATTTTTTCCTCAAAAACTCTTTACATCTTCACAAAAAAAAAAAAAAATATGTTTAAATTAAATCACACAAGCATTTCTACATTAGCTTTATGTTTTTTCATACATAACAGTTTAATGATGCACATAATCATGTATTCGTTTATTTGTTTTGAGATTGGTTCATTTGATTTCAGATAAGTTAGTTTCCTTGATTGCTATTCACATGCTGCATTTACCACTATATAATTTAATAAAGAAATAAATCAAATTGCGTGAAACTGTATTTGTCTCAAAATAAAATTTTAAATTTTAACATTTAATATTTTTTTCTGATTTCACACAAGATAAAACATTAAAAATATTAAATATGGATAGTAAATGCCAGTCTTTTACTTTTAAATGAGAAGCATTCATATTAATTTAAGTAAAATCTTTTGTATATAAGATTTTAATATAAATATCCGTTTGTCCCTATTTGATGGGAACACACGAAAGGAATGTTTTTTTATTTCCAATGACTAGGCAATACTAAAAGGGAAAAAAATACAGAATAACAAGTAATATAAGAAAAAAAAAAAAAAATTTTTAAGTCAATTCCTATTTTTTTTTTTTTTCATATTGAGAAAGTCCTTTACAAATAAAGTTGAAATTTTCCTCTTACATCTGACGCCATCTATTATTAGTTACATGCAACTTAAATCTAAAAAAACTAAAATTAATTAATTAAATTTAATTACTGAATAATATTTGAAAAAACTGTATAACATCCAGTGTCATCCACTACAAGTTTTTAAAAATGTATTTGATCTCAGTGGATGAAACACAAAGTATTTTATGAACGATTGAAAATTTGAACAAGATATATATATAGGAGAGTGTGAACTAATAGTAGGAATTGAAAAAAAAAAGTAAAAAAAGACTTCAACAAAGTTGACCAGAAGTCATTTCCTCAAGAGTTATCTTTCCGTCTTGATTCGCCATGAAGTGCCAAGCAACGGTGGAGACGAGTTCGGTTCATTAGTTCTGCCAAATAACAAAGGGGAAGTTTGGTGGGTCGATATTGCCAATGTGATGTAGATGTTCACCCAGACAGTCGTGACCTGTTAAAAGCGGAACTGAGCAACAGCTACACTACTTGGACCGCTTGGAACTCTGATAAGATCCTCAATTTTCCATCGCTTTGTCTGTATTTGGTCAAGCAGCTGCAATTTATAATTCCTAGTCATAGTCTGTTTGATATACAGTGTTATAGAATAGTATGATAATGTTGAGCATCTTAATTGGAACAATCTAGAGCCCTTTCTTCAAGGAAATCAGCCTTCATGTTCATGTTCTGAAAAACTCCACATTGTCAGATATCAACTGAAGCTCAAAGAGACCTCTTCCCCAAAGCCAGCCTTCGCAAGTAATTCCAACACTGAAAGACTTCATGTGTGAATTAGAAACAGTTCTTTTTGATTGAAACAAGCCAACTGCGTTCCATTGCAAGACACGCAGGCCAACAGGACGACGGTTAGAATAGCAGCGAGAGCTCATGCCGAAAACTGTAGACCACTTAACTGTATAGAACGTTGTCCAGGATGCAACACTAGGAGGTAAATTTACATTATTGAAAGGAATGTTTTAGCATAGAACTCAATAAAAAAAATTCACATTATTGAATTGCACTAAAATTACATTATTTTGCACTAAAAGATCTCTTCACAACATCTAATGTCATAATTAAGCCTCTATTCTTTTCGTCTTTTACCAACAAATAAAGACGAATACATCAATCCAAATCTACTGAGGAGAAAATATATATTTTTTTCCAATTCAGCTGGCAAACATTAGACATGGACGTCTTGGATGCCTTAAGGCAAGAGCTGCAAAGACGTTACTCACTTTGCATTAACCAGGGGCGCGTGTAACTTGAAGATAAACCCCGGACGCGGAGTAACAATGCCCCCGCAACGCTCTACGATCCTATTAGACCAGGACCTACGGTTTAAAGTGGATTCCGAACCCTACACACATCCATGGCACCGCCGGGACTCGAACCCGAAACCTGTGCCGACTCGAACACGAAACCTGTGGTACCGAGCGCCAGAGCGCCCACTCGGCCATTCAGGCCCGAGGAGAAAATATGAGATGCAACAAAATTCCTTCACAACATCCAATGTCAATATTTTATTGAATTCTATGTTAAAACATTCATTTTGTCTTTTACAAGCAAATAAAGACGAATACATAGTTCCAAATCCACTGAGGAGAAAATATCAGTTGCTATCAAATCCCTTCACAACATTCAATAATGTCAATTTTTTTTTATTGAATTCGACACTAAAACATTCCTTTCGTCTTTTCCCAGCAAATAATAACAAATTAAAAATATTTTTATTAATATCCTACACAGTACAAAAGAGTTCCCTGAAATTAATATGAATGCTTCCCATTTAAAATAAGGAATGGCATTTGTTATCTTTATATCAAATGGGAAGCAATTCTATAAAAATAATAAATGATCTATGCCACTTTGTTCTAAAATAAATTGAACACCTTCAAGACTCTACTCCATCTTTTGTTAATGTTGAATGTTTCTCCCAATTTTGGAACAGTAACGAAAAGAAAAGACTGGAATACTCGGATATCACATTTATCATGATTTTCGGCGCAATGAATAATTTTGAAAATACGCTTACACTGCTCATTTAATTAAATATCTAAATTTTATTAATGAAAAGTTGTTTTTTCAATTCCTTCTATTAGCTCACACCCTCCCTATATATATCTTGTTCACATTTTCAATCGTTCATAAACTACTTTTTATTCATCCACTCAACTTCAAATACATTTTTTTTAACTTGTAGTGGATGACACTGGATGTTAATGTAGTTTTTCAAATGTTAATTCAGTCATTAAATTTAATTAATTAACTTTAGTTTTTTTTTAGATTTAAGTTGCATATATCTACCCAATAGATGGCACCAGATAAAATTAAAAAAATGAATGAAAATTATTTATAACAGACTTTCTGCAATACAGTGAAAAAAAAAAAGTAGAAATTGGCTGTAAAATATTTTTTTATATTACTTGTTTAGGATATGAACAGAAAAACTTAATTACATATTTAATTTGTATTTCGTATCTAAAAAAAAATGCAATAACTTTTATTGAGTATTTCCATGAAAATTCTTTAAATTAAGATATCCTATTGGGTAAAATTAGTTCACAGAGAAGGGGCTTTGACTGTGGTAATATATTTATATTAATTATTGAATTTTATTTATATTAATTTTGAATTTTATTATTTTTTATTACCTTCTATTTTTATTAATTACAACTTGAAATATTAGATGAAATGAATATTCTAACTATAATATTATTTTAACAAATATTATAATTAATATATTTGCTTCGCATTTATAAAAGAAATTCCCTCTACTGCTCTTATGACTATGACAATAATAAATTTATATATTTAATGAAATTTAAGAAAATAATTTCAAATCTAGAAAATAACTTTCCAATTCAATTTTCGTACAATATTAAAGAGAATAAAAATAAAAATAAAATTTTATAAACACTTTATCTAAAAATACGATACTAACATGCAATTGTATAGGAAATAAAATATTATAAAAGTATAGCCTTACGAAATGGCTCAGATATGCGGAAAACGAGACATTTCTTCAGTTCTTTTCATAATATCTACCATACAAATATTATTTTTTATTCTCTGAAACATATGCGAGTAATTTTATAAATATTTTGAGGCAATTGGCTAAGATTGTTCCAAGATACTTTTCTTACTTTACAGAAATTATAATACATCAAAAAAAATTTTTTTTTAAAGGCAAAACGTGTTTGTTCAAAAAGCTAATTAATTTCAAAGTATAGACTCAGACAAATTAATTGCTGCATGCAACATGATAATTGTTATATTTACACGTGCGATACAAAAAATTTAAGTGAAGGGCAAAGTTTATTTTGAAATGGCGAGCTGTTAAGCGAAAGTGACAACGTTATTGTAATTCCATGAAAAATAAGGATGGCTGCTGTTGTGTTTTAAAAGAAATGGTTGCTGCTTCTTGGTTTTTTTGTCAAGAAAATTTACTTTGTTGTGGCGAATCTGGGATTTCAGTACAGTAAGTGTTATTTGCAATCCGTTTATAGAAAACATGAACTTTATTTTGAAAGAGATAACATAAGAATTGTATGACTGTTAGTAAGTGAATTTTTTTGCATTAAAATAATAATAAAAGAGTTTCAATTTTAGCAATGCAGAAGAATTTGAAATGTTGTTGTAATTTTAATACAGCTGGCAATATAGAGACAGTTAATCTTTATGCCATAAGCAAGGGCTGCACAGATTTTACTCATTTAGCACTACCCAGGAGGCTTCATGACATGCTTGATGTGTAGCTTGAAGACATGCTACGGAGGCGAGTAACGCTACCCCCACAATGCTCTACGATCCTATTAGGACCTACGGTTTAAAGTGGATTCCGAACCACTTCAAACATCCATGGCACCCCGGGACACGAGCCCAAAACCTGTGGTACTGAGCACCAGAGAGCTAGACACTCGGCCATTAGGCCCTAGAATTTGAAATGTTAAATGGAACTTTTGAAAATTTTCTTTAATTTAGTATAAATGATAAACTCTCATAGTTAAACGAAAGCTTCCACTACTTTATTGCGCTACAGTCCTACGGCCGTCTGCCTACTGGCATATTTCGATACAGACGTTAGGGTTTTAGATGATTTACGTAGGGGTATAGGCCCTATGTCCGACAATCTGTAGTTATATTAGATCTGACGGCCTGATGGCAGAGTGGCTAGCGATCTGGTGCACGATGCCACAGGCAGGGCCGGATTTTCCTATAGGCTAACTAGGCTTCAGCCTAGGGCCTCAAGATCAAGAGGGGCCTACATTCAAATCGTTAGCAAAATTAGAATGACACTATTCTGAAAACAGAAGTAAACACTAAAAAAATGAATCAAAAATAAGGAGAAATTCTACACATATGTCCAATAATAAAAAATAATAAGTAATTTACAAACTTAAAAATGGGAAGTGAAAGGGCCTCATAAGGGGAATAGCCTAGGGCCTCTTTTCATCTAAATCCGGCCCTGGCCACAGGATGTTTGTAGTGGTTTGGAATCCACTTTAAGCCGTAGATCTCGGTCTCATATGACCGTCGAGCGTCACGGAGCCCCCAGATTTAGGCCCGGTGATGTGATAATGCCATTTTCGACCACCCCTCACTCAAAGCGAGAGATAACTTTGCTTGTTTCTAGCTGCCAGATGGAGACACTCGGAGAGAGAACAACTCGCTTGTCTCGCACTCTCGTCTGGACGTTGCAAAACAAGCCACAGTATCTCTCGCTGTGAGAGACCGCTGGCCAAAAATGACGACTGCGAGATATCCCTTTGATGTGTGAGAGAAACCGATTCAATGAGACTGTTGACTCACTCCAA
Organism: Caerostris extrusa; assembly: GCA_021605095.1. Lineage (NCBI taxonomy): Eukaryota > Metazoa > Arthropoda > Arachnida > Araneae > Araneidae > Caerostris > Caerostris extrusa. The sequence continues at coordinate 14,927 of BPLR01012324.1, read as the reverse complement.
GGGTTCTGCTTACATTGTAACGAACCTGATTCTAATTGGTTCGCGAGTACTACTCGGCTGTCTAGTTGAAAAGACACTGGTTGGAAATGAGCGAGACAATTTTACAATTCCTTTTCTAGATGCAAAATTCGGTACTTACGTATTAACGCCACCGCAGCTACAGATTTGGCGGTTTTTAAGTGGCACCACTTAAAATTTTTGTGACAAATCATAAAATATATAAAACACTTCATTTAAAATCAAAACACTTTCAAAATCCAAAACACTTTATTTAAAAACAAAGTAATCAATCGGATTTCGGTGGAAAATGGGCCGATATAGAGTTTAACATACACTGAAGTGACAAAAGTCATGGGATAGCAATATGCAAATTTTCAGATGGCAGTAGCATCGCGTAGAACAGGTATAAATGCGCAGTGCTTTCGCAGAGCTTTCATTTCTGTTCAAGTTATTCATGTGAAGAGGTTTTAACGTGAGGATGACCGCACGACGGGAATTAACAGACTTTGAAAGCGGAATGTTAGTTGGAGCTAGACGCATGGGTCATTCCATTTCGAAATCGTTAGGGAATTCAACATTCCCAGATCCACTGTGTCAAGAGTGTGCCGAGAGTATGACATTTCAGGCATAACATCCCACCATGGACAGCGCAGTGGTCGACCGCCTGCACTTAACGACCGAGACCGGCGACGTCTGCAAAGAGTCGTAAATTCTAACAGACAAGCAACACTGCGTCAAATAACCGCAGAAATCAATGTGGGACGTACAAGGGACTTGTCTGTTAGAACTGTGCGGAGAAATTTGGCTTTCTTGGGCTATTCCAGCAGAAGACCGACTCGAGTGCCTTTACTGAACGAACGACATCGCTTGCAGCGACTCTCGTGGGCACGTGAGCATATCGGTTGGTCCCTAGATGAATGGAAAATCGTGGCCTGGTCCGATGAGTCACGATTTCAGTTGGTAAGAGCTGATGGTAGGGTTCGAGTGTGGCGCAGACCCCACGAAGCCATGGACCCAAACTGTCAGCAATTCACTGTTCAAGCTGGTGGTGGCTCCGTAATGGTGTGGGCTGTTTTTCATGGCATGGACTTGGTCCTCTGGTGCGACTGGACCGAACATTGACTGGAAATGCTAATGTTCAGCTACTTGGAGATCACTTGCAGCCATTCATGGACTTCATGGACCCAAACAACGATGGGATTTTTATGGATGACAATGCGCCATGTCACCGGGCCACAACTGTTCGCGATTGGTTTGAAGAACATTCTGGACAATTCCAACGAATGATCTGGCTACCTAGATCGCCCGACATGAATCCCATCGAGCATTTATGGGAAATCATCGAGAGGTCTGTTCGTGGCCAAAATCCTGCACCATCAATGCTTTCACAATTATGGACGTCTATCGAGACAGCATGGCTCAATATTCCTGCAGAAGACTTCCAACGACTTGTTAAGTCCATGCCACGTCGAGTTGCTGCACTTCGCCGGGCGAAAAGGAGGGCCGACACGATATTAAGAGGTATCCCATGACTTTTGTCACTTCAGTGTAGATGCAAAATAGTCTCTATTTTGGCGCATTGGCAGTGCTTTATTGGCGCATTAGCGCAGCTTCTGCTGTGGTGGCGTTAATACGTAAGTACACAAAATTCCATTTCATAAAAGTGTATCCGATTTAAAAAAACACAAATCCTTTTAAAATATAAATATCTAATACATTATATATGAATTAGATATTTATATTTATATATGCATGTGTGGCGTATTATATATGTATATATATATATGTTGTTGTTCTAATGCAGCTGGCAATACATAGACAGTTAATCTTTAAACCATAAACAAGGACTTCACGGCTGTTACTCATTTAGCACTACCCGGCGGGCACGTGTAGCTTGAAGATATGCTACGGATGTTAGTAGCACTATCCCCACAACTCTCAACTATCCTATTAAACCGGGACCTACGGTTTAAATTGGTTTCCGAACTACTACATGTCACGGCCGAGATTCAAACTCGAAACCTGTGATACCGAGCTCCAGAGCTTTCTCTCTCTATACATATATGAATATTACACATACGTATATGCGTAAAATACAAGCATTAAAATTTGCTAAAAAGATATTAATTCTATAGAATTTTACGTGGAAAGAATCACGCGTTACACCAAAAATATACCAGAACATGTTAATAGATTTCATTAGATATTTTTTCCGAAATTATTTCTTTATAATTCTTAGAATAATTAAAAAAGGAGAAATAATATTCTAGTGAAAAAATGCGGAATAATTAGCTTTCTTTGTTTGTTAAATAAAACGATTGGATTCATAGTGTATATGTACTTGTGAAAAGAAAGGTTTTTTTTTTTGTTGAAGATTATCATACCTTATTGAGTATAAATATTTTTATTAAATCTAATCATTCCTTTAATTAATTTTTTTAATTAAATTATAATTAATCTTGTCAAAATGAAGAAAAAATTAATTAAACTTTCATATTTTAGAAAAAGAAAAAAAATTTAATAATTAATATTTTTTCTGCTCAACATTTATTTTTATCTGTTAACTATTTCGATTTTGTAATTAAAATTTCTTCAAAATATTTACTATACAAAACAATGATGTATAAGTATGAGAAAAAAAAAAAAGTGAAAAGTAATTATAAATTGATTAACTAACTATTACTATATAATCTTAAGGGAAAATGTAATATGGCTTTTTTGTAAAATTTAATTTCGTGATGGTTATTTTTAACAGCAATATATTAATTTTCAAATAAAAATACATTATAATACCTTTTTTAAAAGTTTATTGTTCCATTTTCATAATAATAATATAATTAAAAACATATACATAATAAAAATATTATTAATATAATTAAAAATATATAGATAAAAAAATTTATAATTAAAAAAAGAAAACTTAAAGAAATGTAGTTCTCTGGTTTATGCTGAAGGTTTAATGTGTCCCACTGTCCCCCTTTTTCAGCGACTCGGAGCCAAGCCAGACTTCTACCTACGGCTGCTCCATTACAACAGAAACTACCCCTTTTCCTACTTCCATGAGTAGATTACTACTGTGCCCAAAAAGTAATACCAGTTTTCAATTTAAATTTCCAGGGCATATGGTATTTCAAATTTTTTTTTTTTTTTTTTTTTAGGTTGTGGGCACTGTCCTTGACATTTGTGTGAAATTTGACGTCAAAATATTCATTAGTGTTTGAGTTACGCTTGGCTTTGCGAAACGCTAAAACTGATTCCGGTGATTTTGGAAATGTCTCTTCAATCGACTCAAAACGGTGTCCCCGGAGTGCTCTTTTGAGTTTAGGGAATAGCCAGAAGTAGCACGATGCTAAATCAGGTGAATACGGTGGTTCTGTAACGATATGGGTTTCATTTTTGGCGAAACAGTCTCAAAGAATCAATGCAGTGTGAGCTGCGCATTCAGTGTTTTCGGTACCAATCGAGATTTGACGTGTTTGAGGCCCAAAATGAAATGGACCGATCCTTTTGAAATTCCAACATCGTCAGCAAGGTCTCTAATTGTAAATCGGCGGTTTGCAAGCACCAAATCTTTAATCTTTTGGGCGTGAGAGTTGAGGTTGGTGGTTTTTTTTCAACGGGTTCTCTGCCTTCTTTGAACCGTTTATACCACTTCTAAACCTTTCTTCCCGATACAAGAATGCTCACCGAATGCCTTCTGCAACATTCCATACGTTTCCGCAAACAAAATTGAATGCAAGTTCTTTGCTCAATGAATTCAGACATTTCAAAAATCGCCGAAATCAGTTTTAGCATCTCACAAAGCCAAACGTATCTCAAACAGTAATGAATATTTTGATTTCAAATTTCACACAGATGTCAAGGACAGTGCCCACAACCTAAAAAAGAAAAATAATTGAAATACCATATGGCCGAGAAATTTAAATTGAAAATGGGTCTTACTCTTTGGACACAGTAGTACTCATGGAATGCCCATCCCGCACTATAAGCAACTGAGGATTACACACAATAACAATGAACCGATTCTATGCGTCTTTATCATAAAAACACAATGCCCATTGAGTTAATATTGTAATGCACAATGTTACAGTCATAGACCTTTAAAAAAGTCATTAACGTTTTAGAAGATAATTTTGCTCCTGTTGGAAAACTGGAGAACCCTTCCACTGCGCAACTACTTGAAATCTTTTAGAGAATCGTGACATTTGAAATCCTCTCTCTACAATCAGTGCACAGAAATATAATATACAACTCATGAATCAAGTAGAAAATCATCAATTTTAAGAACTTTATGTAAGAAGATGAACAATTTATCATCCCAAGAAACCGTTAATCCCTGACATATTAATTGAATTCTTTGTATCATTATTTCTCTTCAAACAAAAGCATATTGTTAGAGTCCGCAGACTTAAAATTGTCGTAAAATTTTGTATTCCATGCAATTCTATATTTTTCACATCATGTTTGTTACCATTGTTTATTACTTCTTTATTGTATACTTCATGTTCCACCCAAGCTTATGTTAGTTACATAGCATATTTTTTTCCTATATCATAATTCATTGTACTCCTGTAATTGAAAAAGTTTTAAAATTTATTCTTCTTTAAAATTTTAAAACTTTCTTTAAAATATGTTATTCTTTCTTCTTTTTTTTAAAATTTTATTATTATTTTTTCACCCTCACCATTTTATCTGGTAGGGAGGTTAGGGGGTGAAGTGTGTAGTAAAGTTGAATCAAAAATGAGAATTATTACATGATAAAATAATGGGTAGCAAATAAAATTGCTATACTGAACTAAGATGCACCGTATACTACGTTGCTTCTAAATATGAATCATAATTAAACATTCCTAATGAAATAAAATCCTACAACAACTGTAGTATAAAGACATTATATGGTAAAGCAACTTAAAAATCAACTGCAGATAAAGTGGAAAGATGAAGTGACCATAAATTTATGATATTGTTATTTTATGTTGTTCCTTCATGTTTGTATAGCAGATTTCACATAATTAGACATTTTAACATCTTTATTTAATTCTCACTATTCAATTTTTCATTACTGTATTTTATGTAGGCAAACGTTATTTGTTCATAGAGGGTTTCTAAAACATATGACAAAAATAATAAAGGCATATAGAGGATATGGAAATAAGCAGATTGTGTAATGGATTGTATATACAGGAAAAAAACTACTTTACATGGTAGAGGGTACTGTATAGATCATAGCAGAAGGTGCGATAGTTTAAATCATCATTCTCTGGCGGGCAGATTTCGAATAGCATGCATCGCTGTACGTATTCGGAGACCACCGACATGCATTTTATGTATGGGGTTGCGAATATAAATGAAGCATCTGCTGAAAGAATGTACAATAAGTGATTCTGCACTGCATAAGCAAAAGTGGCGATCGCATAATGAGCATAATCTATGAAAGTGACATAATCGCATTATTTGTTGTTCATATTTTCCTTACATGCTGGTACAAAAAATGTCATTTCCACACGAACATTCCATTACAAAATCCAAGTATTTCGTACCTACTTTTATATTTTTGCCACATATTTTGGAGATACACTGCATAGGCCAAATCATACAGGCAAAAGGCGACTTCCAAAAGAAATGTGAACACTTAAAAATAATTGTTGCAGTGTATGCAAATTTGTATTAAAAATAAATTTTACATATTAAAAATAAAATTGACATTTTGCCATTTTTATGTGACAAACTTACACTACATTAGCTGTTTTGCTATTTAATACATTTTTTCTCATAAATAGGAAATGCCGTTTGATTGTTTGCTCAATTAAATTTATTATATACAATGAAATAGATTGCATTTTTTAATATAATTTAGGAAAACCGAATCTTATATATATATATATATATATATATATTATATATAATAAAATATTTTGTGTGTGTTTTCTGTTTGAATGGATTAACACTACAACACTTAAATAATATTTTTATTCAAATCAAATTTAATTTAATTTTTCATAACAAATTTTTCATTTGGCTCATTATTTTTTATCCGAAAAAATAAATAAAAAATTTCTTAGCTGTTATATTTTAATGAAGTAAAAATCTAATTTTATAAAATAAAATTAAAAATTTTTTTTTTTTTAGAAATAAAATTGTACTGCTAAATAGTTTATTTAAAGATCGTCTGTTTTTATTGATTATCACATTCATAAACAAGTAATATAAAAAAAAAAAAATTTTAAGTCAATTCCTACTTTTTTTTTTCACTCTATTGCAGAAAATTCTTTTAAAAATAATTTTCATTAATTTTTTAATTTTATCTGGCGCTATCTATTAGTAGATATAAGCAACTTAAATCTAAAAAAAAAAAAAAAAACTAAAATTAATGAATTAAATTTAACCTATTTAACCCCTTTAACTGCCGCCGACGTATATATACGCCTCACTCAACCGATGCGTTCACTGCCGCCGGCGTATATATACGCCTTTCCGAAGTACGATCCTTTGCATTGCGCTGCTATAAAGAAAACTGCTCCCACGGTCTTGAATGCCACAAAATGACCTTGACAATGTTTGAAACGGATTTTTTTATTATTTCGGAGAAAAGGGATAGGGTATTGGTAAAGGGGATGTTTCTGAAACGGTGAGTCATAGCTGTGCAGTTTTGCTTCTGTTTCTGTTTGTGTAGGTCGTGCTTTTTTTTATTCTTCTTTGCTTCCGTTTCGTCGTGAAACCAGCTATCAATGCAATGAATGTGATTTTTTGGTTTATGTGACTTGGTTTATAAAAAACAAGTTTAGACATTTTAAATAAATAGTTATTTCTCCTATCATATTTTACAGATGAAACAATAAAGAATTCTTGTTTTAGGAAATATCACACAGCAGATAAGTTCTAACATCTGTTTTATTACACTGTTATTCTATACTTTAAATTTAGAATTTTTGTTTTTTTTTTACATTTTATTTTTCTGTGAAAGTAAAAAGGTTTCATGTTGTAAAACGCACCTCTTTTTTTCCTCCTCCAATACCTATCATAACTATGCGCGCCTGTATGAAAAACGGTGGCACTGGGGAGCATCTCGTAAGTTTTTCCTCGGCAGGTAAGGGTATTGAATTAATATTTGAAAAAACTGTATTCACATCCGGTGTCATCCACTAGTGGTTAAAAATGTATTTGAACTAGAGTGGATGAATAAAAGTATTTTTATGAACGATTGAAAATTTGAACAAGATATATATATAGGGAGAGTGTGAGCTAATAGAAGGAATTGAAAAATTAAGTCAATTCCTACTTAGATCAACAAAAGAAAAACTTTATTTTAGTTACTTTTTATGAAATAATTTTTCTACCATATAAGACTACAATTAATTTATTAAATTTAAATAATGAATTAATATTTGAAAAAAACCGTATTAACATCAAGTGCCATCCACTACGAGTTAAAAAATATATATTTGCCTTTGAGTGGATGAATAAAAAGTATTTTTATGAACGATTTAAAACTTGAACAAGAATATATATAGGATGAAATGAAGGTTTAATGAAAAAAAAAAGAAAAGCAATCTCGAATTACAGCAAAATAATAAAAGCAAATAAATTAGGCTGTATTTCAAATTTAATTAAAAACTTTTGATCATTTAAAATTAAAAAAATATAGTATGCATTAACAAGTATACTCAAACACGATAACACACGTCGTAACACTACACGATCGTTTAATTTCAAACGTAAAAAATAAGAATAATAATATCCAGAAAAATAAGCTAAATTAAAATCAGACGATTTTTTATATTATTGCCAATTTGTAGTTACATTATTTTAAAGATTGAATAATATATATTAAATGAATAATAAAAATATTTGATAATAAAATAATAATAATTAATAATTAAATGAATAAAATGTATAATTGAATGAATAAAATTATAATTGAATGAATAAAATAATTAATTATCATTAATTAATTAGTATTTAATGACTGAAAAAAAGCATTCATTAATCAATGAATGAAATAATTATTAATGATGAATTAATGATGAGCAAATGAGACGAAAGAGCAGCGAATATATGAATATTTCTCCAACATAAAACTAAAATTAATGAATTAAATTTAATTGATGAATTAATATTTGAATATAATAATATCGAATTAAGATATATATAGGGAGAGTGTGAACTAATAGTAGGAATTGAAAAATAAATGCAAATGATTTAGATAACAAAATAGATCGATTTGTGGGATTATAACATGAAAAAAATATAGGTCTTTTTTTTTCTGACGATTTTTAATTTTTTTATTTAGTTCTTTTCCAAAACTCGCAAAAATTTTCGAATAATTTTTTAATTAATATAATTTTTAACATCAATTATTACATTCTATAAAATAAAATTAAGGTTTCCGAATTTCCAAATATTCAATATTTACTACATTTAAATACATAAAAGTAAATGTAATAGGTGGACGAGATTAATTCGTAAAAATATTCTTGAATTAGAAATTTTTTTGAATTTTCCGTGTTCTTTAATATATATTTTTTAAATTATTTTGAATGCTGCAACTTTATATAATTCTAAGTTATTTTTTTGCATTCTAAGTTTCATTTATTATATTCTATATTTAAGAGAAAAGGAATATTATATTTTATCAATTCATTTTAATCAAGGCTTCAAAGATTTAGCAGAAAATTTGAATATATTATGAGTATTGAAGTATTTTGCGATTTCAACATTTAAATATGGAAGTGTTGATGACTTTGATAAATATAAGTGTTAACGACTTTGATTAATATTGAAATATTGACGACTTTGAAAAATATAAATGCTTTTTTATAATATAAATTTGTTGTAATAACAAAATAAATCAAAAGTTAATATATTGTAATATAACTTTGTATTGTAATATAATATATAACTTTTGTATTGTAATATAATATATAACTTTGTATTGTAATATAATTTAACTATTGTAATATAACTATTGTATATTGTCAAAGTTTAAATATTAAATGATATCTTAAAAGAGACTTTTCAAATATCCGCTTTGTTTACAATGTTTAAAAAAGTTAGGTAAAATGATTAACTGTTATTTTTACTAGAAAAATAACAGTTAATCTAATGAAATTATTTTAATAAAAAATTGAAATATTACAAATGTGTAATTACATTAAGGATTTTACACCTAAATACCACTCTTATATTCGTCTGAAAAAGATACCTTCAATGATAAATAAAACTAATTTGACTATGAAATGACAAATTACAAATGAAATGCAATTTAAATTGCTTTAAATTAAGTCTTTCAAATGTATTTCGAAAGTGAGTGAAGGGGAATGAACTTCCCAGGCGGGACGATCGTTCAAGATACAATAAGTTGTAGAACTTAATGTTGACCCACTGAAGTGGTGTCCATATTACAAAGAAATAAGCGAGATGGATCAATTGGTTTAACATATATAAATACAAATGACCTCTCACTGAAAAACAATTCTTATTTTGCCCCCGCTCTCCCTTTAATATTATAACAAATTTATAATAAAAAAAAAAGCATTTATATTTTCCAAAGTCGTTATTACTTCAACATTTTTCAAGTCATCAATACTTCAATTATTTATCATAGTCAAACTTCAATATGTATCAAAGTCGTCAACACTTCAATATTTGTAAAAGTCATCAATATTTCACTATTTATTAAAATCTTCAACACTTCACAATTTATCAAAGTCATTACTATTTCAATACTTATCAAAGTCGTGAACACTTCAATATTTATTAAAGTCGTCAACACGTCACTATTAATCAAAGTCGTCAATATTTCTCTCTATTTATGACAGTCGTCAACACTTCAATATTTATCAAAGCCGTCAACACTTCAATATTTGTAAAAGTCATCAATATTTCACTATTTATCAAAATCGTCAACACTTCACTATTTATCAAAGCATACTGTAGTAAAAAAGAAAAGCGAAAAGTTAATAAAAAACTGAGCACCGCCGTAATGAAAACCAGGCATCCATTGCAGTACAGAGGAAAGCATTGGTCCTTCAGAAAGACGAAATAGTGATTTTAACTATTGATATTTAAAACAGATCGCGGTCTTTTGCGGTTTTGGGAAGAGAAACATCATAGCTGTAATTTTGAAGATCTTGTAAAATTTAGATGTAATAAATACATAACGGGTTAAATTGCATTGTATTTCATTTTAATTCGGGCATAATAACAAGAAAATACGATAATGAAAAACAAAACGACAGATGTCAAATTTGATTCTGGACTTTGTCATGATGATACTTTTAAAATCTGCTGTATGTGTTTTGAAATCCTTCCAGTGATTGAGTCGTCCAAAAATGTATAAATATCGATGTCTTGACCAATTTATTTTTAAATTATTCTGTGCGAATTAGTTAAACTATAGAATAGTTCCTTTTGTCAAAACATGCTTCCATTTCAAAATGGTTGATTAATAAAGCCAACAGCGCAATATAAACTCACCGTGGCTGAGTGAGGGTTCGCCCAATTAACATTAAAGCAAAAAACTCGATGAGTCTGATTTATTAAATGAGTTCTATACTCGTTTCCCAATATATGGATCATCAACCAAAAAAAAAAAAAAAATGACCCGTAACAAAAATACAAAATATTTTGCTGTTTAAACAGTCTGTTTATAAGTATATCATATATTGCTGTTAAAAATCAAAGATAATAATACTTGCACATAAATATAATTCATATCGGTAATTAATTCAGATTTGAGTTCCTTTTTATTATACTCATTTCATCAGAAGAATGGGATTGATCAGCAAAAGTAGGTCATTCCTTTTGCTAGAAGTAAATTTTAATGAGCCAAGTATCGAGAATGGATCACATGAACTTTAGAGTATTGCGCAATATTTTTTTTTGCCTGCGTTTTGATTGGATAAGCATTTTTTTTTTATCAAACGGGGAAATTCCTTTGCCAGCCACTCGCTGTTCCAGAAGCGTTTGGTGTCTGTTGCGAGTTTTGTTTCCAGTCAGCTCGGAAGGTAATTGAAAATGGCGGTAGGCGGTTGTGCAGAAGGAAAGTGTTTTATTTTTACATGGAAAGTGGAGAACGTGAGTTATTGTTGGCAGAAGAATGACGAACTTCTTTGTAGTCCCAAATTTGTTGTCGACGCTTTGGAAGGAACGAGATGGTCATTATTACTGTATCAAGAGGAGAGGACGATGGAAATTATATCGGATATTATCTTCAGAGAGACAAAGATTGCAGCAGCAGTGTGGAGGAAATAGAAATAGAGTTCGAGCTGACATTCATGGCTTCAGATGGATCCGCCCTTGTAGAGAAACAAACTTAAAAAAGACAATGCCGAAAAATTACAGCCACGGTTGGCCGGAGTTTGTGGCTAGAGAAGAAGTATTTTTAGGAAGAGATCGTGTTTCTTGCCAGATGACACGCTGACGGCTCGCTGCAGAATGTGGAGGAGCGACGGTAAGACTACAGAAAAAGCACAAAGTTACGCTCGCACCCGCATAGGTGTGGAGGCGAGATCTGCTGTGTGGAACATTGATGATTTCAGCCAACTAGAACCGTACAAGGCGATCACTTTTCCGATAAAATCATCTACAGTAAATGAAGAACTGATGAATCTGGATCTTTATTTGACAGGTGGTCAAAAATTCGAGGGAGGTGCTTCATTTCAAACTCATTGCTTCCGATCAAAAATAAAGATGGCTACTATCCAACTGTCTCTTTTGGACAATGCAGGAGGCAAAACAGAATGCGTAAAGGGTGAAGTTTGGCCCAACGCTCCCGAAAATCTGCACAAGCAGTTGTCGTTAATGTCACAGGTGACGAGGAACAGATTGATGGCCGCGAAAGACGTTTATTTGCCCAACGATGTCCTCTCTGTGCTGTGCGAGTGCACATTTTCCACTGGAGTCATCCTGGAAGAAATAGAGACAGTCCATTATGGCGATAAGGATTTCATACCTGAACAACCACTTGCTAATCTTGCAGATGAGCTCTCTGTTTTGAAAAAAAACTTGGGTTCCTCATTCGAGGAGGGTTTCATGAGTGATGTGAAACTGAAGACGAAAACCTGCTCGTTTCCCGCCCACAAATTCATACTCAGCGCCCGGTCGCCAGTCTTCAAAGCGATGTTTTCCAGCGACATGAGAGAGAGCATGTGCGACATCGTCGACATCCAAGACCTGGAGGATGACACAGTGAAGCGAATGCTTCGATTCATGTACATCGCCGACGTGGATGACCTGGGGTGGAGCAGCGCCTCCGACCTGTATGCAGCTGCTGACAAATACGAAGTCCTCACTCTGAAGGAGAAGTGTTCGTCCTACTTGAAGGCCAACCTAAGACCAAGTAGTGCTTGCGAGGCCCTCATTCTCGCTGACCTGCATCAAGACGCGGGTCTCAAGCGCTTCGTGCAGGAATTCATCTTGAAGCATACCTCGGAGGTGATGAACTCTGACGAATGGAAGCATATGATGGAAACTAATCCAAAATTAGCGGCAGAAACTATGTATCTAAAATTCAAAGAATAGGTGAGTATTCTTTTTTTTTTTTTTTTTTTTTTTTTTTGTAATAAAGGAATTAAAAATGACTATCAATTAGCACTCTTAAGTCCTTACCTGTTCGATTTATTGTGTGCTAGTTATTGGTGACATATATATTTCTGAATTGCATATAAATACAGCACAATGCATACGTTTCTAAAATAATTGGATTAAATTATTTTTTATATAGTTGGAGCATTAATTTATTTATTAATTTAATTCCGTTTTAAATTATTGATGTGTATTTTATGAACTATTAAAAATTTAAAAGAATGCAGTTATCCTCAGTGACATAGATATACAATCTGAAGCCCCTGGCAATTTTTTGAATGGGGGTCCCTGAATGCAAATTATCATAATTGTTTTACCTTTTTAATAAAGTACTACCTAAAGGTGCTTTTAGGTTTGCAATGTCCATTTTGGATCATTTGATCATTTAGTACTTTAAAATGACTTTTTATCAGTAATGTATGTCATTTTTTTCGGGGTCAATTTCAGTCACTTCTTTTATTTTGATTATGTGCATCTCTAGTGCAGGGCTGTGGGTGGGATCAGTATGGTAGGGGGCTGCAATGCTATTCGGTTGGGCTAATTTCCATTTTGATTTTTCGTTTTTCATTCCCACTAAGATACTTTCTATTGCACCAGACATGGTATTTTCTGATTTCCACGATTAATTACTTAACTTTACGGCTATAAGATAATAGCGACGCATGGAGAATCCGCGAAACAAGGGTCTTCCCCGCTGCTTGGAAGTCTTTAGCCTGCCAGCAAGAATTCCCACTTTTAATTTTGTAAATATCTATTCAAGAATCAGGGGAAATTCTTAACAAGTGATTTTGAAAATGTCTCAGTGCCACATGGGTGACCGCGTGAATTCCCATTTTTATTTTAAGGCTCTAGCATCGGGATTACCCCTGAGTAACTGTTTCTATTACTATTACTATCAAATGCGATGCACTTTTCATACAAAGGAATACGTTCAAAATCTTGCTACACAATTTTTTAATTTATCACTTTAGTAAAAATTTATTTACAGAATTAATAAATTTTACTTTATTTTGTAATAATGCATGTCAGGCCTTTGCTATACTCATGGCTTCTCTGCTCGGGTCCTGGCCCGAAGCAATTTGCCCCGTTTGGTTACGTCACCGGTTAGCCCACTGCAGAATGAAGTAATTTTAGACCTATTTAGTTAGATACGTGGTAATAAAGCTAAGTAGTTTTACACCCGAGTTAAGCTCTGTCAGAAAAATTCACCTGAGAATTTTCTTGACCGAGACCGACACGGGGCAATAAAATTAAATATTTTTACTCTTCAACTCAAAAAAAAATTCTCCAATTCATGCCCGAGTCACACACGGATGGTATTAACTACTTTTACTCCAGTTAAAAAATCCACCCAGTATTTACTTGCCCTAAGTCAGACACGCGGTAATAAAAAGTACTCTTACTCCTGAGTTAAAACACTTGTGAACTTAGACACACATTAACATTATTTCTATTCATTATTTATTAGTTTAACCATCTAGCGCTCTAAATTCACATCATCCTTCGCCTAATTGTAATTGATTATTAAAAGAATCATAACTGATGCCATAGATTTTTTTTTTTGTCGACGTTGAGAATTTAATGTAGCATGTTAATCGATGAGGCTTGCAGAAATAAAGGGTGTAATTTTGATTCTTTTCTTTTCTTTTTCTTTTTAGGATAAATTTCCATGATTCGGCAGAATCGAAAGAGAGAAAAGCACTGAAAGATTCATTTAAAAACTATTTCATTGAAAGATTCATTGCTTTTTCCTTTGAACGTCACAACTATTTTGATTTCATAAATGTAATTTTTGTGACCTTCAAAATTCAAGATATGATTAATATTGCATGCAAGCAAATATATATATATATTTATTTTTGCAGTTAATTGAATGTTAACCGATTAGCACAAATTATGAGCGAAAAGTATAAAGATACTTTGGCGAAGACTATATGTTGTATATTTTTTTTAAGTAAGTAGCATGTGTAATGAAAAACACCTATTTGAAGTTAATTTGTTAAAAAATTGTTAATTTGTTTTTAACCTTACTTTGGCATCTTACAAACTTATTTTGATTTCACTTTTATTATAAATGATTAATTTTTTTAAATTTCTATTTCTTTTGATAATCAAAGGTTATTTTCATTATTGTTTTTGTTGATTTCATAATTTCTACATTTATAATTAAAATTTTTTTTTTTCTTCATAATTTAGTTGTTTTTTTTATTTCTTGTGAAATATATATATTGTACTTTTATGCTTGTTTTCATATTTTTTTTTGTTTCATTTTGTATGTGTGTAATAAATATGCTTTGATTAAATTTTGTGAAAATCATTTCATGTTGTTTTTGAAAATCAAA